>CAXFZM010000451.1:0-70502 GCA_964007475.1 Hybos culiciformis
TTTTTGTCAACATAAATTGTGAAAATTTAAGATTATATATACATATATATATTATTTAATATTAATTAATATTAATTTAATATTAATTCAAATTCACAAGCTGTTATGCTCTTTAAGTTCTTTCACTCTTAACATATTATGTCGAGTCTTAATAAAATTTATTTGTTTTGTGATAATGTTTATTGTATGCATAAAATAAACGAAGCCTTTTAATATTTTTTTGTTTAGATGTTAACCTGTATAATAAGTTAATACTTAATACAAATGTATGGATGGAAATGTATTATATGGAACATCAAGTTATCTGTTTGTTAAACCAAAATTGCGTAAATCAAGACGTAAAGAATCATTTTCTAAAGTAATATTCCTAAATTCGGTTTGTTTTAGTGAACCAGTTCTTCCCAGTTTATAACATATTACACTACTATGTGTACCTGCTATTTTAATTTGAAAATTAATGTCATCTGTGAAATAAAATCATATTTTAATTATTATTTGATTACTTATTTTTATGATTAGGGGATAATAGAGTCCCTTAGTAAATATAGGTTCTAATAAAATATTTGAATGCAATTCCAATAATTGCACAGTTCAATGAAAAATTGGAATCAATTCTGGCAGTATAATGTTAAAGAATTAATAAAGACATTTTCAAAATAAACTTGTCTATATGCGTAAAATCACATGCAGTAAATTTTATAAACAATATTTCCTACTTCTTAGTCTTTAATAGATAGATACCCATCAATTATTACCAACGATAATTAAAATAAATTTTTTTTGTCCACTTTCATTTTTTTTTTATATCAAACTTTTCGACACTCATTATTATATCACGTTCACGTTATTTGTTTTTAATTAAAAGCTCTTATGACCCACATAATTTTTTCATTGCTCCCAAAATTTTGAATGTTATACGATTATACCTATTTATGAATTTCTCTCGTCTACAAAAAAAAAATAATCTTATTTTTATTAAATTTAAAAATATCATAATTTTAAATTATCACAGTTTTGAAAGAAATTGCAATGAACTTGATAATTGAATTCAATTTAAATGTATTTATAAGACTATCATATTTTTGAAAGAAAACTGCATTGAACTTTCATTGCATGTATATCATTTATTATGATGAAAGTGTCGTAAAAATTTTTTTTACAGTCTGATTTAATTGATCATTGAAGGATGACTAATTAGATCTTCACATATCGCAGTTTATAAGTTCAAATGAACATATAATAAGAAATTGAGATAATCAAATATTTCATAATGCATATATTTTTATAAGAAATATATTATATTTTCAATGATATTTAGGCATTCATAATTATGCAATTTATTTATTTTGGTCAAAAAATATTTTGTAAAATTAAGAGAAATGATGTATAATTTAGATGATTTTTACAAGTTAGATTTAGATTTAATTGTTTACTGAATTGTTAAATTTTAAGATGTTATCTCTTTCATCATAAAAATCTGAAATTTACATTATAAATTTATTAGCTACCGAAAGATGAATTGGTTTTAAATATAGTTTAATTAAATGAATTCTACTACAGCACAAAATAGCTTTATGAAATCCTCTCACATTCTCAGCTCTTGAAAAGATGTATTTTTTTCAACATCTTTTCGCTCAAATGAAGAATTTTAATTTTATTTTATATTAAAACGAAAAATATATATAAGCGCATATTTTCTGGCAATAAGTGAAGCTATCTTCGATTGCATCTTTTTATTTTCTAATTTTATTCTAAATTTAAAATTTTACTAGCTTTATTTACTATTATTCCTTTATTTATACTATTTATTTTTACTTTTATTTATATGTAAAATCCTTTTTTTATTATGATTTCTTTGTGATGTTACAGTTTTTACCTTTTTAGCTTTTACGGAAATCAATTTTCTTTTTTCGCTATATAAAGTAAATAGCTTGTCTTTTCAAAATACTGTACAAAAAAAAATATAAATTATGTAATAAATAATAACAAAAAATTTTTTTTTTGTTTTTAATTAATTATTATAAGGAACACACTTCTGCGCTTTAGAGTTCCATATTCGCGAAAATTTTATTAATTTTTATTAACAAAATATTAATTCACGTCTAAACACACGAAAATCTCGAACAAAACTAAAATAAAATATATGTTTTTTTTTTCTTTATTTTAAGCTTATGTGAAAAAAAAAAATGATTGAAATTGATATATTATAATAATGATGTTATCATAACTCTGTCTTTTATGCTTTGATTTTGAATTTGAAGATCGAATTAAATTTTGAATAATGTCGTTTAGATTACATAGTTTTCGATGATGTGTAAACTTTTGAAATAAAATTATATTTGCTTTTAATAATCGCAATTTTTATATATTGGATTTCCAAAACTTATGTGAGTTATCAGAGAAATGAAACACAACTCTAAAACCGGTATTTCAGTAAAATATTGAAGTTTAATAGTAGTCTACGAGTTTAATAGTCCAAAAGTCATACTTACTAAAAACAAATAATTCAATTGTTGCAATTGCAACTACATATATCTATGATTATCTAAAATATCTTAAATTTTCAAAAATTTTATAATATGCCTATGTCTGAATGAGCTTTTTTTTAATCCACTTGCCTCTTTTTTTTCTCAATAATACTAACGAAAAAAAAAATCCGAAAGTCGATTAAACACAAAATTTCGCATTACACAAAAATAAAAATAAAGCTCTTATTTTATGTTAAGTTGTAGATATACATAGACATTATTTTTTTAGTTAGAAAATTTTAAATTTATATACCTAAGAACATTGATCTTCAATATTTTTGTTAATTATTATTATTATTATTCTATTTTAATATTTATATTCTTATATTGCAAAGGTCTCATAAATGTAATATAGTGCAGAAATGCATTTGATTATTATTATTAGCTAGATATCAAAAATTTTAATTATTTATTTAGTTGCATTTAATAACTTTATTGCCTTAATAATTTAGATTTTCAAGTTCTTTTACTAACAAAAATTATTTTGAAATTTATTTTTAAGAATTCATATGTAGACTTTTGGGTCTTTCTTCGAGATATTTATTCCCAACACCCTTTACAATTCGCAGATTGATTAATAATGTACATATTCTGTAAAGGAAATAAAAATGTTACATCAATAAAGAAAAATAGAATTACATTAGTAAAAAACAAAACTATAATCATAATGTTTTATTCATTTTTCAAAGTTTTTGTTTTTTTGTTTCTACAAAAGATATACTTAGAAATTAAGATCGAAAAAATAATTAAAATCAAAGCAATCAATATTAAAAATAAATATATGTCCAGACAGTAATAAGAATGCCATGGCATAAAAGTAGAATACGATTTTGTTAGTGGACTTCCCTTAGTTATAGCAACATATTCTACCCACCAAATGGCTGTAGCCAATGGGCTTTGTGGCCTATTTTTAAAGGAATATGAAACAACTTTAGCTGCATTAATTTGCCTGAAACGAATTAACGTTATTATTTTTTTTTGTTTCTTTTGAAATTTTTAAAAGACATCCCACCTTTCACTCAAAGCGATATGAATAGCGTTAAGAACATTTTTTTCAGATATGTCTTCATAATTTAGAATTGTTCCCATACCTCTTAGTGCCATGGCCTCTGAATTTAAGAATTGATCACCAAATATCGGGGTCAATATTGTTGAAACACCACAATAGGCAGCTTCTGAGCTTCCCATCAGGCCGCCGTGACTCATAAAAATTTTAACGTTTGGATGACACAAAATTTCTCGTTGTGGTAACCATTTAAAAACATGTATATTCTCAGGTTGATTCGGTAACGTATCATTTTCCCATTTCCAAATGACTTCTTGCTTCAACTGACTAAAAGCTGTTACAATAGAATCCCTTTTTTCAATGGGTAGAGTCTCAGCATTTATTATTGAACCCCAAGAAACGTAAATTACACCTTGTTTTGCACTATCAAGAATTCTTTTAATGTCCTGAAAATAACATTTGAAAATTGTTAAAAATTTAAACAAAAGTTTATTGAAACTTACTGGGTTTATGATTTTTTCTTTTTGAATGTGAATTCCACCTAATTCAATAACAGCTGGTGATAATGGCTTAGCACCACTAAGCGAATAATGTTGATTAACGAAAATAAGGCTCATATTTTTTACCATTTCTCCTACAGGTTGGACATTCGCTCCAAATTTTTTTCGAATTAAATTCGTAACAAATTCTTCAGTGTAAATCCTGAAATATTTGATTTCATTAAAAATATGTATGTATTGATATTTTCGAAAGACTACTCAATCACAACGGACGTACTTGTAGATAAAATTCACAGAATGAAATGATAACCAATTGGCCAAGCGTTGAATAAATGACATTTCTTCTGAATGGCCCATCGATAAAGCGGGAATGTATGATGGATTTGCGGGATTTCCAATTCGATTGTAATGATACGGCTTGAGAGCACAGCTACTTAATCCAATCTAAAATGACAGATATTCCTTCGGTCTTAATAATTCATTACCATCAAACATGTATACATACTACTGGAGCATTCAGACGATATGCTACACCCATCATGCAATCGGTATTAAATTGTTCCATTAAAATAACATCAAATTTATTTTTCTCACCCATTTTTAGAACTTCATCGATTGCATTCGAGCTGAAGGCATTCTCACAAGATTTTCTGGCCCATTCGTTAACCATAAAAAATTCAAAATATTGAGTGAAAAAATTTCGTCTTCTGCGATCCTATAAGCAAATTTTAGGTTAAATATGCGAAAAGCTGAACTAAACGATAAACTTACATTTAAATTGACTGTGTTGCTTAATAATTTTAAACCATTTAATGCTAAATGTTTGTACTGTGGAATTTTGGAATTTTTTGGCTTAAAATGACTGACGACTACAACATTATGACCTTTATTAGATAAACCTATTTTTTGAGAAAATAGAACAATTTTTTTTCAAAATTACTTAAAAGCTAAAGTATAAAATGTAGCAATTTAGTGCATATTGAATGCAACTAAATTATTTATGTTAGTAAATCTATTTGTTCAGGAACAGAATTTTTATTCAATTTTTATTAATATGGAATTTCTAACCTCCGATTTTAATCTTTAATAATATATGAAATTCAGTTTAATGTAATACATAGTTTTTCTGAATATCACATTCTTCATTAAAATTTTAAATTTAATTTTTTTGAAAGTTTTGGTATATACAATCGATTCAACTTGGGAAACGGTTTTCCACTCAATCAATTAAAAATCATTTTTTTAAAATCAAACTTAAGACTGCCCTGCATAAATTTAATACTTACCGTAATTTTAGTTTTATTGTTTTCTCATTAAAAAAGGTCCAAAAATCAATCAGTCAAATGTGTAATTTTGAACTAATTAAATTATTTTATTTATTTTAAAATTTAATATTTTGATATTCAGCTTTACAATGAGGAGAAAACAATCCCATAGTTGAATATTAGAGACTGTTTTAATCATCTTGAAAAATCATCTCAGAATATTAATGAATATTATTGTCATGATGATATTATCACCATAATTTATCTTACCTTCCATAATTGGATGAAAAAATTTATAATGAGAGATTCCTGGATGTGGAAATAAACCTAAAATATTTAATTGTTTTTCAACATTCAAGGAAAAATTAAATGAAACTACTATTGTCAACATTAAATTCAATAATAATAATATTTTTATCATTTTAAAATAAAAAACAAATTTATATATTTTTATATCCGAATCCGATTTCACTGTTATCCCTTAAGATACAAACTAAGTTAAGGTTAATAAAGAAATTGTTTTCTTTATATGTATACTGTATATTCTGAAAAAAAATAAATAAAAATTAAAAAAAATTGTATCTTTCACTTTAATTTTTAAGAATTTTTTAAAACGTGTATAAATTTATTATTCAGGTAAAATATTTAATTTCAATATAAATAACCCATTTATTTCTATTCAGAGAAAAATGTTGTTTTCTTTCATAAAAGTTTCTCTATACCTGTTGCAATACATAAATATATATATTTTAAATAAATATACAAAGGAAAAATTATTTATTATTGTTTAATGAAAATAATAAGTGGATCATTTAATCAATCGTTATTTATCATTATTTCCTGAAATCAGTAACACTGTGGAGTACTACAAATGAAAATCACGTTTAACTAAAGAAAACTTTTTTTTTTACTTATTTGTAGGAAATAATTATAAATTATTAATACATTACAGATCGAATTGATCATTCCATCAAACAAATTATAACTTACATCATTTTGGTGACAGTTAAATGAAATAGTTTGTGTTTGAATATTATATAAAATCCGGCATTCTAAATTATTTTTGAATTAAAATTAAATGGTGTTCAGTTTATCTAAACTTATATTGAATTGTAAAGAAAAAAATGTATGTGCAACAGTGCATCGACAAATACAGGTACATAGTATGTTTTTATACCTATAATAATCGCTATCATTTTTATTTTATATGTTTTTGATAAAGAAATTTTCGAATACATTAATTTTTATGTATGTACATACGTAATATATACATTAATAAATATAGATTACATTTACACTATAATATTTTCGATATAAATAAAACTACAACATAAATTCATAAATAAATCAAAAATTAACTAAACATAAACAACGGCTTATCACAAATTTCTAATAAATTAATTAAAATTTAGTTTCTTTTAAAACGTAACACAATACATTTATATCGATTAATGTTTTTTTGTTTTTACAACATGTTTATTAGAGCCAAACAAATGTTTGATTAAAATAATCCAGCTTAAAATTGAAATGGCAACAACCGATATAAAAAATAAGTATATATCCAAACAGTAATATGAAAACCATGGCATGTAGGTTGAATAAGATTTAGTGTGACGTGCTCCTTCAGTTTTCGCAACATGTTCCACCCACCAAATAGCCGTGTCTAAGGCTTTTTGAGGACGATTTTTGTATGAATAAGAAACAAATTTTGCTGCTTCCATTTGTCTTAAATAAAATTTATAAAATTTTAATAAAATATAAATAAAAAATAAATATTAATAAATAATTAATGTATTGAAGGCACTTACTTTTGAGACAAAGCTTTCTGAAATGCTGTGAAAACACTAGTTTCAGTTATGTCTTCATAATTTATTACAGTTCCCATTCCTTTTTGCCTTAGAGCTTCAGCGTTTAAAAATTGATCCCCGTAAAATGGAGTCACAATAGTTGAAACACCGCAATAAGCAGCCTCTGAAGTTCCACCAAGACCACCATGTGTCATAAAAACTTTAACATTCGGATGACATAAAATTTCCCGTTGTGGTAGCCATTTAAAAATATGAACATTTGGCGGATGATAAGGCAACGTGTCATTCTCCCATTTCCAAATAACTTGTTGTTTCAAACGACGTGCAACATTAACGATTGCATCTCTTCTTGAAGCTGGCATGGTTTCTGCTCTTATCATCGAACCCCAGGAAATAAGAACAACACCATGAGTAGCATTGTTAAGAATTCTTTGAATATCCTAAAATATATAATTTTAGAGTTTGCTTTTAATCAAAGTTAATATAGGTATGCACTTATTCAAAAATTTGATTTTGAAGCTTTTAAAAAAAATTCATATAACTATTACTTACGAAAAAAACTAATATTTACATACCACATCAATTGTTTTCGCCTTTTGAATATGGATTCCACCCAATTCAATGACAGATGGAGATAGTGGTTTAGCGCCACTCAAAGAATAATGTTGGTTAACAAACATAAGGCTTGTTTCTTTTACCAAGTCTCCAACAGCTGGAGTGTGAGCCCCAAATTTTCTTCTTACCAATTCGGTGGCTAGTTTTTCAGAATAATGACTAAAAAATAACAAGGTAATTATTATAACTTAAAATAAAAATATCTTTTTAAAAAAATCCATAATACTTAATTTCTTCCACTACAGAGTTTTTTCAAAATTTTACTCACTTATACAAAAAATTTAATGCATGAAATGACATCCAATTGGAAATGCGTCCGAAAAATGACATTTCGTCAGATTGCCCCATAAACAGTGCTGGAATATAAGATGGATTTGCTGGATTACCCATTCTATTGTAATGCCATGGCATTAAAGGACAACTACTTAGTGCTATCTATGAAAATTTTAAATTATTTTTATGTGTTTCATTCAAATTTCAATACAAGCACATACTACTGGCGATTTTAATTGGTAAGCAACACCCATCATACAGTCTGTATTAAATTGTTCCATCAAAATAACATCAAAATTTCTTTTTGTTGCCATTCTTAAAACTTCTTGAATCGCTTTTGATTTCAATGCAAACTCACAGGCTTCTTTCCCCCATTGATTAAGCAAGAAAAAATCGCGAAAGTGATAATAAAATCGAATTTTTTCAAATTTCTAAAATGAAAATTAATTTATAAAAAAATGTGAATTTTTTTTAACTACTTCTACATTAAGGAAACCGTATAATAAAATTAAGAACTATCTCTCATACATATATATGATATGGGCCTTATAACAATCTTTTTTAAGACCTTTTCAGGGCATTTTCGAAAATTTGGACAATTAAAATGTCTAATTAAACAATGCTTTTCTTTTTTTTCTAGTGAAATTTTCATCATTGATCAATTGCATAAAAACTTAATTTTATGAATGAATTTGTTTTTCTTTCAAATAATACCGGTTTCATGCTACAATAAGAAATAACTTATGTATAATGTATACATAATGCATACATATTATATTTTTTTATGATTTAAAATGATTACATAATAGTTTATTGAACTTGTTTTCATAATATTCTGCATAAGATGTACAATCTAATAAAATGAAAAATATCTTATGTCATTGAAAGCTTTATAAATGACCTAGAAATTTAATTTTACGTTTAGTTTGTAAGAGCTTTTTTTTTAATGTAGACCGAAATACTATTATAAATTTGTAAGGAAAATAGATAAAAGTATTGCAGTAATTTAATGGTTATAATTATTAAGGGATTTTAAAGAATCAGTTTCAAATCAATAAGATTTTTCTTTTCAAATATGAATAATTATTCAATTATTCAAAAGACATGTTAAATTGCATGTTGAAAACATAACAACACTATCTAAGTTTTTAATTTTTTATGGGTTTTTAGATAAAGGTCTTTACTATTATAATGTCTTTTGAAAAATATTGACCTTCGTATAACGACAAAACATACATTATTACACAAATTTAGATAGTTATTTTTAAAAGTAAATTTCTTGTACCTCTTGCAGGTCAACTGTATTTGTTAATTCCGACTTTCTATGGAGTGGTAAATCTTTATAATGTGCAGGTGGGCTTTTGTCAGGAAAATCGCTCACAACTGTAACATCGTGTCCAGCTTCAGCTAGTCCTAAAAAAAATATTTTATATTAAGAAAATTATCTCAATATAATGTATATTTTTTTGTTGGTTTTCTTACCCCGTAAAATGGGTTGAAAAAAATTAAAATGAGAAGTTGCAGGATGAATGAATAATCCTAGTACATTAAGTTTATCTTTGGCACTTAGTGAGGTTGTAATCAAAATTGAAATTATCGTTAATATTATAAATATTTTTATCTTCATTTTAGTAGTCTGAAAACAAAAATATAACGTTACATCTACTTGTATATATTTCTAAATATTTGCGCTTGATTGAGTTCGAAATAATGTAAATATAGAAATGTTAATGTTATAATAAAATAAGATTATCCGAAATGCAAGCTTTGTAATATGAGATATGATAATGTAAATTTGAATAAATTATAATTGAGAAAGCGTAACGTCTAATACGATTCCAAATTACTTACGTTAAATATTATCAAAAACTGAAATAATTTTTGTTTTTAGAATTTGAAATCGATTTAAGTTTAAAAAAAACTATACTCAGCTTTAACATAATGCAACGTCAGATAACACATTAGTCACATAATTATTGTTATTTACTTCCTTAATAACACTAGGCTGCATTATATTTTGCATTATTAATATAATAAATTGAAAATTTAAGGGAATTTTCGTTTCCATTATGTTTTTGAAAACGAATTCATTTTGGCAAGTGAACAATCATTTCGGACTGCACTTTCTATAAATTTATCAATAATGTTAACTTAAATTACTTAGTCTAAGTGGTCGTGTTATTAATGTCATTCAGATTAGGAAAATTATTATCGAATCTTGAACTTAGACGTTCTAGAGAAAATAAAGTGTGTACAAACAAAAGGCTTAAATAACTTTCAAACAATTTAGTTAACTTTAACTGAATTCCATTTTTATGAAATTTGAATTATATTTATATGTTTATTGATAAAAAAAGTGTTGATCAGTGTAATTTTTCATTTTAAAAATGTAAGTACATACTTTCTATTCTCGATTATATAAAGTGTGTGAATTTAAATGTGCGTGTCTGATGTTTAAATACATCCATTCCATATTATGTATATCTCATTGTTTATTCAAGTTATATGATAAATCATTGAACTTGACCATTAAAAAAATAAAATTTATTATCGTGTTGTATACGTTGTATACAATGTACGAGTATAATATATTATAATAAATTTGCTTCATTTAATGAAAACGTGATAAAATTAGATTTTATAAACTAAAATTCAATAATATTTCTCTTCCGATTGATATTTTATTATGCATTTTGTAATTGAAAAATATATATAGTATTAAATATGTATAGAAATATGCAAAAATTTTGTTAATGTATTTATTTTTTTTATGGTTCGAATGAACTATTTTACAAAATTCGGTTCAAAGTAAGTTCGAATATTTTAATTTTTTTTTCTAATTATTCAAATTCAATGAAACGAAAATTAGTCAATTTTCGGCAATCATAAAAAAAATAAAATTTTTAACTTTTCAAATAAATGCAATAAAGTTAACTATATTGTAAAAATAATAATTAACAAGAATATTTCAAATTTAACTATTTTGATACTTTTTATTATTTTTTTAAATATAAATTGTTAAGTACTAATAACAATAGCTATGAAATATTTAAATAAAGCAAATTGCTTGAAAAAATCGTCTATAAAATATAACTAGAAATTTTATGTTAAATAATAATGAATTCCCATTTCCAATATTTCGAAAACCTGAAGTTCTAAAATCGCGTAGACTTTTGTTTTCATGATATATTACTAAACAATCGATAGATAAGCGAGGTTCACTTTGTGATATAATAATGATTTTATGGCATGATCAAGAACAGTGCAAAATGTTTAACTTTATGATGTAACATTTAGTTAAACTTCAATTTTAACTATAATTTTCTTTTTTCAACCAGATCATAAATTCTATAATAAACATTATTTTTTGTAAAGCAATTAATGTCGAAATTATTAACTTTTTACAACTTAGTATTGTTTTGGATATTTAATTTATTGTAAAAATTAATAAGCAATAACGCATTAATAAAATCACTTAATAACGTTCAATCTGTTTATTTTTTTAATTAAATTAACGAAATTTTCTATTGCGAAATTTATAAATATTAATTAACTAAATTAAAATTGTTTCTAAGTGTAGAGAGTCTTGGGCGTGTGCAAATTTGTGTATTTAGTTCTGTGATAATAAAATATAATGTCAAATTTTCACTTCTTACATATGTATAATATGTGTATCTCCTTATCTTGCAAAGTGCACCCGTCAAGGTCCAAAGCTAAACTAAAATAAATTTTTAAATATATATTTAGTTATTATATATACAAAATTTATTATACAAATTGCAATATTGTGAAAACTTTTAGCATTGCAAGCAATTTATTTTGTTACTTAAAAAAAAATTAGTATTTGACTCAACATTAAAATTAAATTTTTCCAGAATTAATACGGAGAAGGCTATTCAATATTTTTGTATGGATCTTATTCCTTATTATTGAACAAACCATTCCAAAAATGAACTTTCTTGAGCTCAGCACAAAAAATTTAATATTGCCCCAAATTCATATTTATTCATATATTTAGAACAGAATAGACTATATGGGTTAATTCAGGAAGAAACAAAAAAAATAATTTTATTCCATCTTGATCAATTTCACCCAAAAATTATACTTTTTTTCTTAAATGTAGAAAATTCTATAATTCTGTAATTGTATTGTGTATTTTTCAGTTTTCAATGAACTACCTTAGAGTAGAAAGTTTTTTTTAATTATTACCTAATTTATTTAATATATAATTTTTTTTATTACTTAAAAATTTTTACAAAAAATAAAAAAAAAATTATTAATAATGTTTATATTAAAATTCTGTAAATATTGAATTGCAAATTAGATAACTGATTTTATTAAAATTACTGACTAGACTAGACTAGGTATTTATATTTATTTATTTATTTTTAGAGCAGTGTAAAGTAATGCAATCGCGAAAGTCTGAATTTAAACTGAATTGACAATACTGCAATTTTTTATTTTTAATAGTCAAATGATTATTGAATTATTTATCGTATTTACTACCAATACTGTTATTTCTCTTATTTATATACAAATAATTTTTTTTGTTTGATAATATCAAAATAAAAACTAATTAAAATAAATAAATACAAAAATAAATGCGTAATATCGAGTCGAGAATGATAAAAAAAATGATAAAATTATAAAAAAAAAAAAGATTCTTGTGATAAAAAAAAAGAAAAACTAATCGAATAAATATTATTGTGGCATAAATTGTAATAAATTCTGACATCTGGTGAAACTTTATTTGTCTCATAAAATACCTCATTATTCTTTGTCATCGACATGGTTGAATAGTACATAATTAGGAAGAAATCAAGTGTGGAGACATTTTTATTTAGATCAGTTTTTATATTATTTTAATACAGTTTACGTGACAGTATTTAAAGTGATCTAGTTAAATTAACAATCACATGACACTATGAATTTAACATAATAATGTATCTAAAACTTAATATTCATTTTTATTAAATAATGATTCGACTTGCAATATTTTTATTGAGTTTTTTTTTTCCTAATGTTTAGGTATATCACATAATATTCAGTATGTACTATGTTAAGTTATTTACATCATAATTTGAATAGGATGGGGCAGATCAAATGAGAAGTGAATTTTTACATAAATTAAAACCAAATTCACAAATATTATTCGTGATTTTTTTTTTTATAATATATCACGTTACTAAGTCTAGTGTAATACATTATTAATGAAAGATAGAACCAATTTCCGGAGAAAAATTAATTTTTTGTGAATAATAAATATTTCCATTTTTTAACGCGGGCGGAACCCTTCAATTATAAAAACTACAATTATGTTTTAAGGTGGAAAATTATACAATAATTGTAATCCGAATTTAATAAATAATACAAAATCAGGATAATCTGGAATATTAAAATAGCTGTTATATTACATAAGTTGAAAAGTATTATATACTTAGGTATGAATGTACCTATTACTTGAAAAAATTAAACTATTTTTTATATATTATTGGAAAATGAAAAATTTGATAATAAATTTAAATTAGGTAAACTTTCAATTGTTATAATTATAATAAAAAAAAGAAACTCGATGGGGAATCAGCTATAAAATATAGCAGAAAATTACAATAACTAAAACAGCGTTATTTTCTGGCAGAATGTGTTCAAAATCTCGTATAAAAATTTATAGCAAATCAATTGTATAAAAAGTTGTTACTAGGAAATTATGTTTTTATTGTTTTTTCTATCGAATAATAAATTATCAAAAATACTTTTTTTTTATACAAAATTAGTTTCTTTTAGTTTTGTTCAAAATATATATAAAAAAAGAAGTATAATCTATTTTAATGTTGATAAAGTCATTCACTAGTTCGATTTGATATACATTATATTCATAGCAAGGGATATACTCCCTATAGTTACATTTAATAAATATGGCTCAGAAACTATATAACCAGTTCTCTTTGAGTAAAAATGGTACATAAAAAAAAAAAATTTAATTAATTATATGTAATTTTATTTCATAGATTTATTTAACGGTATTTTTTGTATAACTGCAACAACTTTCAAGTTCAAGTTCATTCAATTTTATTTAAAATTGAATAACGAAGCTTTTCTACGTAAATATTATGTAACGCCTTTTTCTTAAATACATAACAGGTTGTTGAGAGAAAAAAAAAACGTTTGAATATGCAATTGAATTTAAATTAAAACATTTACATATGTTTTTAAAAAATGTATTCACATTTTATAGGTATGTTTTAAATTTGAAGTGAATAAAAGCCAATTCGTACGAAATTATTTATTTGTTCCAATTCTAAAAAAAAATAATTTTTGTTATTTTGTTTTGACTAGCTTTCAAATTATATTATAATTACGGCCGGCCGGTAGTTTAATAAATTTATTTTACGAAATTAAAAATAAAAGTCTACTTCAGAAAAAAATCAGAAAATAGAATGTTAAATTATTTTTATATCTGAATTACCATAAATGTATATACTGCATACATGATATATTGCTACAATAGTAGATGTCATGTGTATGCTCGAGAATTCATAAATTTCATATATGTATATATTTTTTGACTGAACATAAACAAAAAAAATACCTCAAAAATGCGCCCCACGTTTCTAGTTATAGACTGTTGTAATCAGTTTCAAGTATGTGTGTCCACAATCCTCTGACTGAGCCAGAGAAACTTTTTTAATTAGTATTTATTTTCTTCTTTTTAGTCAACTAGCCGTCAACCCGTGCATAGCTACGGACTCTCACTGATTTATTTTTTGTTACGAAATTTGTGTTTTTAATCATTACCTCAAATTTGAATGAAATCGAACAAACTTTTCAAGTCCTCCAACAGAGGAGGTCGCTGGATAGGATGCCAACAAATTTTTTATGTCAACCCGTGCATAGCTACGGACTCTCACTGATATATTTTTTGTTACAAAATTTGTGTTTTTAATCATTTCCTCAAATTTGAATGAAATCGGACAATTTTTTGAAGTCCTCCATCAGAGGAGGTCGCTGGGTAGGATGCCAATAAATTTTTTATTACGAAATTTGTGTGTTTAATAATTTCCTCTTTATATGTACTAAATTTAAATAAAATCGGACGAACTTTTGGTTGTGAAAATTTGATTTCAAAATTTCGCGGGCAGACAAACAAACAAGAAACTTTTCACATCATGATTAAAGTGGTAGAATATTGCATTGTCATCGGGTTCGGAGCTATATTAAAAGTTTCAGAGCTATAGCGTGTCGGAAAATGGTCTAAAATTTGATTACAAAATTTCGTGGACAGACAAACAGACAAGAGAGTGGCTTAATAAAAACGTTGTAAAAAAATCGATTTGAATAATTCAAACACCAAACGAATCGTACTTTCAATACCTTTAATTTTGCAGAACATTCGAAGGGTCTACGACTTTGAATTTCGAAGTTATGCCCTGTTAACCAACCAAAGGTCGCTTAATTTTTTGAACAGTTCAACAGTGATATATTCCTACATACAAATTAAATAAACCTAAATACTCGATATTGATCGGTAAGTTTTTTCAGCCAACCTTGGATGGAAGAGCGGGCGATATATTGAATATTGTACACAATTGTATTTCTTAATTTAGAAATATTTGTTTTCATAACAAATATTTATTATTATTTTTATTTTATATTGCATATTTGTACATGCATGTTGAGCACTTGTAAATAATTCATTTAATTCGAATTTATTATAATCTTAATATTATTAGCAGTATTTTCAAATGTGTACAGTTGTAAACTTTATGCATGATAAACGATCTTAAAGTCGTTTAAGTATATCAAATTTCAGTGGTTTTTATTGAAAAATAAACTTATATAATATTTAATTGGTTTGATATTTGATTACATTGATCATTATCTTCCGATTATATAAATTATCACCCGTGTACAAAACTTTAGTCATTGGAAAATTGTTATAAAGAGATTATGACTTTTAACATTTTCATAAACTTTTAATATACGAATAGATCTTTTTATAGTTAACTAGTCGATACCAGCACAAACGTTGTTTTGCTCTAGCCTGGTCTTTATTAAAAAAAATTTCAAAAAAATTACAAATTTCGGGTAAAAAAAAATTTTTGAAAATGATGCAAAAAGTTACCAAAAGGTAGACGACCAAATTTCATTGAAAAACGCCTCAAACCATCCACGGAAAATAACCTTGTCCGAATTGTTTCAAAAGTTTTCAAGTCACATACGTAAATGGACTATCTATCATTTTAGTATATAGTATTTCAATTATCTATAATCCAATCCCAAGAAGTGTTACACCAACAGACAAGAAATAAATTGTCTAGAACTTTAAAGATATGGTGATCTTTATGATAATTATTGTATAAGTTTAATCAAATGATATTAATCCCTTCTAAGTAATTAAAATAATAAATAGCTTTTATCTAAGTTCTGTAAACTAAATATAGAAAATTTGCTTCTATATAATTGTCGATTAAAAATTTCAAAAGTATTGTATAGGTACCTCACCAAAGTAGATTATTTAAATTCGGACCGCGGTCCAAACTGTCCAACAAATACAAACAGTTTGGATGTCTAAAAAGTATTGAATGATTTTGAAAACATTCATCACAAATTCAACATTAGAAAATATAAACTAATTTTCAGATTTATTTTTGCCATTATTTTACTTAGTACTAGATATATTTTAATCCTAAAATTATGCAATTATATAAATTGGCCACCAATTAACGTTGTTTAAAATAAATACGTACATATTTCTATTAATTTTACCTACTTGTTTTATATAAATTATTTATTTGAAAGAAATAAATATTTCAATTCAAGGCACAAAAATGATTTATTTTATATATAAAGAAAACCTTCTTTAAATAAATTAAGAAGTCGCTTCCATGATCATTATATACGTTTATAATGAACTGAGGTTCTATAGAATGTTTTTTAAATTATTCTATTGTAAGCTTTTACTATGTATTTAATAGTTCAATTTTTTTTTATTTTTAAGTTTGAATTATTTATAATTTTATACTTAATAATAAAATTTAAAATTATTATAAATATAATTATTAATATTACTCCTACAGTAATAGTAAGGTAAATATCAAAGCCATAATAAATATACCAGGGCAGACTGACTGCATGAGATTTTGCTAATTGTAATCCCTTTGTGATTGCCACCCTTTCAATCCACCAAATTGCAAGCTTCATAGGATCTTCGGGACGGTTCTTGAAAGATTCTGAAACAATTTTCGTTTTTTCTAGCATTCTGAAAAAATAAATTATATATATATATACATAATGTCATGAAAAAAACTTATGTTAATAAAATTTAGAATAATACCAAAGGTTTTTAAAAATTGCATAATTAAGGTTTAACTTACTTTGTGCTCAAGCCTGTTACCAATGATCGATGAACGTTTTCTTCTGTTATTAAATTAAATGGTAAGATAGTTGCAATTTCACGGTATTCGAGAGCCTTAGCATTAAAATATTGATCACCAATTAAAGGAGTTACCACTATTGGCACACCACAATATGCAGACTCTGAAATTCCCAAAAGACCACCATGACTCATGAATAGCTTGACATTTGGATGACATAATATCTCACGTTGTGGCAACCATTTTCTGATTATTACATTTGAAGGCTTATTCGGCATTATTTCATTTTCCCATTTCCAAAAGACAGTCATGTTATCAAATCGTGCGATGGCTTTAAGAATAGCAATTCGTTTACTCTCTGGAAGAGATTCAGAGCGAATCAATGATCCCCAATTTATGTATATAATTCCATTATTTGCTGAATCTAGAACTTTTTTAAGTTCCTGATAATTTAAAAAGAATACATTAGGTTATAGATGTAAATTAATTTAAATCTATAAGAATTTGGTATAAAAAAAGTATAAATCAAGACCAAGTCATTGTACCCAAATTTCTAAGGTAACTGTCCGTCCTCTTTAATTTTTTTTTTGGGTGGCTGCACTTAGGACATTTTGTCTATAGATGAAAAAAATATATCTCTTCTTATGAATCTTTGTAAATTAATTAATAGAATAGCAACAACAAACTTTAAACAATTTTAATAAAAACGTTCTTTATAGTCTAAGAGCTCGCAACGTTTTTGGCACGTGATTTTAGCAAGGCTCATTTTTTAAAATATTGTTAAATGCTACGGTGCAGGACCCATAAGGGTAGTCTGGCTGTCAGATGACGTTGCGCTTACCCGTGGGAGCAGATCCAGGTAGGTCAAAGAAAAAATGCAAAATCACGTGATAATAGCACGATTTCTAGTTATGTCACTTGTTTGTGATTATTATATGAAATGTTAATGCATCATTGCCAGACGGCTTCGGAGTTGTTAAGACCGTGCCAGAACTTGATTTATAACGAAAAAAAACTTCAATTTCACGTCATTTTAGCAAGGCTGAAATTTTTATATGTTATAGATTGGATCTTATATATACTACATCCAATTTGCCAGACGGAAATACCGTTGCTAAATGGATGCCAGACCTATGTCATTTAAAAGTAATTTGTTTTTTTCATGTAATTTTGCATTTTTTTTACCTACTTGGTTCTGCTCCCACGGGTAAACGCAACGTCGTCTGACAGCCAGACTACCTTTATGCGTCCTGCACCATAGTATAGAACATTATATTAAAAAATGAGCCTTGCTAAAATCACGTGATTTCTTACGTTGCGAGCTCTTGGACTATTACGACATTGGAGATGACAGGGTTGATTGATTGAATTTATATAATAAATGAAAATTTTCGAAATAAAACAACTCGTTTCATAAGTTATTTACTTTAGGATTTATAGTTGCATTTCTAAAAAAAATACTATCCTCTCTCAAGACTAATTCCGGAACATTTTAATTATTGTGTCCAAAATTCAGTTTTTCTTCATGTTAATACTCACCGCTTCTATTGGTTTTTCTTTAGTAATTTGTAAACCGCCAACTTCAATTACATTTGGTGGTAAAGCCTTGGCACCGCTTAATGAGTAATGCTGGTTTAATAACAAAAGTGAGGTATCTTTCTGTAATTCTACAACACTTGGAATAGTTGAATTTTTTAAGTATTTTTGAATTAAAGCGTCAGTTTTTTTTTGGGTGATATATTTGTATAAGAAGTTTAATGAATGATATTCTAACCAATTTAGTAATCTTTCCGCATAATTCATTTTCGGGGAATATCCTTCGAATATCACTGGTATGTATGATGTATCAAATGGAATACCCAAACGATCATAACTCCAAGGCAACATCGCACTACTGCTCATAGCAATTATTGGAGCATTAAGAAGATAAGCTACAGCATACATACAATCACTGTTGAACTGTTCAATCAAAATTACATCAAATTTTTTTTCTGCTGTGAGTAAATACTTGATTGCATCAGATTTTAATGTTTTTTCACAGGATTCTAAGCCCCAATCACTTATCAAAAAAAATCCTTCAAGCACACCTGGCTGCTCCATATTATTTAAATCAATGAAATCCTTCAACACAGGAACACCGGTCAGCACTAAATCAGTGTAATTTCCTAATTTTTCTTTGATTGGAAAATGACCAACCACAGTGACATCGTGTCCATTTTTAGCCAATTCTTTTGACAGAGGTTCAAAAAATCGAAAATGGCTTACACCAGGATGTGGACATAAAGTTAGAATGTTAAATGAGAAAGCAGGATGTGTTTTTCCTATTATGAAAATAATTATCGGAGCTATTAGTAGCCATGATTCCTTCATCCTTAAAAAAATAAATAAAACATTTGAGAGAATTAAAGATATAAAAATTTATAAATGAAATTGTATTAAAACAAATTTCTTAAAATTTAATAATATAATTGTATATTCTGGTGTGGTGTCACCAGGCCCGAATCATAACGTCCACGGGCTTTCTGACTCACTTAAAAGCGCCGTAAAGCCCAAGTATTTAGTGGGGCTTTATGACTCACAGGTGGTGGGTAATATATTTTTATAAGGAAAGTTAGGTCAATTTTTGAGTTGCACGGCTAGTATAAGAACACGAAGAAAATGTATAGTGATATTCCGAGATTAATGTTTCGAAGTTTAAAAAAATGCATGTATATTTTTTCATACTGGATTTTACACACTTATAAACAAATCTAATTTATACAATATTTTAAAATAAATAATTGCAAATTCACATTATTATGCTCGAAATACATCAATTATAGAACTAAATAAGATTTATAATCACGAATTTCAATAATTTTATATTGAATTTTAATCAATAAATATATAATGTTCTACCTACTTTAATGTTTTAGCAACTGTATTTCATGATATTAAACATTGTACGTACACTTACTTATTAATAAATTATATTTTTGTTTATTTTGTTGTCATTTAAGATGCATAAGTATATTATAAACATTTAAGTTAAAAATTATCTTATCTTATGAATATTTTTATCAGAGAAACAGTAATTTCTTTGGTTTAAATTAAAATAAAATATTTTAAGAAAAATTAACTGATGTGTTTAAAAATTGTGTGGCACAGATATTTTAACGATTTTAATATTTATAATTTTTCTAATTATCGATAAACTAATATCTGAATTGGTGTATTGAATTACTACGGAATAAGATAGTTGATTTATCATAAGATGCAGTGCAATTCCGTATATATTTATTTTTTATGAACAGAATTTAAAATTGATGTATGTAATATATTTGAATTTGTGTACCTGTATATAAAATGATTCTTGTAAGCTCCTAAACCTCAATTTTAAACAAAAAACTCACTTTTTTTTTTAGCATTCATTTATTGACGAAACCTATTTATAGAGTGTACAACAATGTTGGGATAAATGTAGATCGTGACCAATAATTTTTAATTTGCTTGATTCTTATTCAAGATTTTGTTACAATTATTTCATTTATTGAAAAATAATTGAATTTTATTTTCTGCAATCATTTTATAACAAAATATATGATGGAAATGCATTAAAAAAATTTTATACATATAAATGTACTTTTAAAATATAAAAAATTATACAAATCCTTGTGGGGCTACAATATCTAATAAAAAGAAAAACCTTGAATAAAGTTTCAATTTTAAAATTAAATCAAAATAAAATAATACATTATCTTAACTTTGATGAATGTGTAATCCAAACTTCTGATGTATAATGAACAAAATAATTTCAAATAAGAAATACTAGTAATTTCAAATAGAATGCTTATCTAATTTTTGTTAATTTTTTTTTATGGGAGCTCCGACAATTATTCTTATAGAGATTATGTAGATATACTGAGATAAATATTACTATTAAAATTTGAAAGATACTATAGATACATATATGCATTATTCATCGAGTAATAATATTCGATTATCTTTTATCTTCTACAAAATGTATATACATTTAACTATTATTCACGATAAATCAAGGCAATTATTTATAATTAATTTTATTTATAATAAAATGATAACTATTTTGTTGAAAAGGAAGATATTTTTAACCCACTTTAAAAATCGTGATGATTTATGGCGACATAGTATCGTGATAGATATTCTGAAATGAAAACTTAAAATCAAATTCTATATAAAAGCTGGAAAAATATATTTTTCTTCCACAATTAACTTTCAACGGCACCACTTCACTTACTACAGGTATATCTTTGTAAGTAAAACGATGAAATAATTTACAATGTCAACAAGAAATATAATATAAGGTCTCATTTTCGTGTCCTTAAGCTTGTTTTTAAATGAAAAACTATTGTTAAATTAACTAATTGATTCATAATCTGTAACTAATAACTGATTAGATAACTACTATTCCTTTCAGAAAACAACTTATTATTCTTATTTTAATTATCTGTATGATTATATTTTCATGATTCAGGTGCTGCAGCAGCCGCAGGCACCGCAGCGGAAAGCATATTTATTATACCATTTTTAAATATTACAAATTATTATACAACATTATAAAACTTTGAAAATGCACCACTATTTCTTTTCAACCACTATGAATTGTAGGTAACAAGAATTACGTTTGCTCATTTACTTTTCTATAATCCATTCTTCGATTTTTCTTTATCCCACTACCAATGTGATGCTATTATTTAACTAATTTTAAGTAAATATTACCTATATCTAAACTTTTAATTAATTAATAATTTTTTATATTTATATTGCAGCTCTATCATAGAAGAAAAATAATTTTAAATTGTAATTGCTTCTCCAATAATTTAATAAACCGGTATTTAAAATTTTAGGGTTTTTTTTTTATTATTATTATTTTCTAATTTCTAATTTTTATTTTGAATTTTACTTAAATGAATTCTATTTTCAATGAGCAAAAAGCTCAAATTTAGCTATCCAATTGTTTTAAATAAACTAAAATTTTTCACACAAAGTCTTATAATTTTATATATTTTTAATTCCTTTAATATTTTTCAGATTATTTTTTTTACACCAGACTCTGTGAAAGTATTGATAGTTAATAAAGAGATATTCAAATATAGATTTTATATAAATTATTCTATATTATTCCAAGTAAAACAATCAGTTTTAGTAGTGAGAAAAGATTTAGAATAGTTTGTACATTTAACAAACAAATAATTCACAATGTTGTCCGTCGATTGCACAAACTTTATTATTCTCAGCTCTAAATTAGAAAAGAGTTGAAAATAGTTAATCTTAAAATACTATAAGACTAACAGATGATGCGATAGTTCTAAGAATAATATAATATTTATTTATTGATAATTCTCAAGTTTGCTTGAACCCTCTTTTCCTTAAATCTTCAGACAAGACAATTGAGTATACAAGTACATATTTATAAAAAGATACTATAATTTTGTATAATATAATATACCATATCTTCAATATGTATAGGATTTTATATATCTTATAACATTTAATAATTGTTATGTTCACCGTACAGGTATTACGAACATTTTAAGTTCTAATACTAAATTAAATTCTTATTATTAAGAGCATTAATGAAATTTATAAACTTTATACTGATAGAGATAGTGAACTTTTATATATGAAAATAATTGCAGAATATTTCTATTTTGTTGTACAACCACTATAAGTATATAACATCAATATTAAAATAAAATAAAAACAAAAAATTTCTTAATTTATTCATTATTAAGAATGTCCACTTATTATTAAGAATGTCCTTGTAACATTAACACCATATTTCAGAATTCATAACGGAACCTTCATATTTAACTTCACTTTTAATAAAATTGATAAAATATTACAAACGTTGTAAATACAAGTCAAAATTTTAATTAGTTTTTTCTTTCATAAAATTTAATATTTAAAAATTTTTCGTGTAATATTTATGTAACTAAAATGAAACGGTCAAATTTAGAAAATTCATCCAATTTAACAAAAAAGATCAAAAACAACTATGAGAATATAAATATCAAAAGTTCAATGGCATCCACAAGAAGACTCCAAAAAGAATTAGCTGATCTTCATTCTTTGCCCAACTTAAAATCTCTTGGCAATTTTAATGTTGACGATCAAAATTTATTATTTTGGTCTGGACTCATTCTACCCGACAATCCTCCCTACAATAAAGGAGCATTTCGCATTGAAATAACTTTCCCAGCTGAATATCCATTTAAGCCTCCAAAGGTGACTTTTATAACAAAAATTTATCATCCTAATATTGATGAAAATGGTCGAGTTTGTTTGGATATAATAAATCCTGGAGATTGGAGACCTTCGGTTAGAATGACTCAAATCATAGAGGCATTAGTTTCATTGGTAAACAATCCTGAACCAGAACATTCATTACGATCTGAACTGGCACAGGAATATCTCAATAGTAAACAAAAATTTATGAAAAATGCTGAAGATTTTACCCAAAAATTTAGCGAAAAAAGAATAAATTAATGTTTTTTTTTTTTTTTTAATAATTTGTATATTTGTTAAATTGATTAAATTTATTGTTAAAATTTGATTTTAATTTAATAAAAAGTGAAAAAACGCTCATGAATTAAAACTGAAACTCGCTAATAAAACTTCATTATAACACAAAGTAGAAAAAGAAAACTTAATAGGCCTTCATTTAAGCAAACGATGGTATGATAACTTTAGAGAATCAGAATGCATATAATTACAATTTTAGCAATAGAAAACTATTTCACCAATACCTCGCTTTGCGTTCATTTCGTTTTGCGTTTTTTCGAAGTTGCGTCGTTGCTGAATCAGTACTAATTTTCACTTTGCGTCGTGGGATTTTCGAAGTTGCGTTGTTTTGGGTAGCAAAGATTGGACAAATTTTTTGTGAAAGGATGCCGAATAACGACAACAGACACTTCGAACTCATCAGACAGTGATTAATTTTTGTTTTTTTTTTAATTAATGAAATCTTTTACTTTGTTTTAATTGAATTTGTTTTTTAAATGATTACTTTTTTCAATTTTCTTTTTTTCGTAACCCTGGAACCTATCTTCGATATTTACATGGTTTGTAATAGAAAACCATAATTCACTTTGCGTCGTTTTAGTTTGTGTCGTGTTTTTTTGGAACGTAACCACGACGCAAAGTTAGGTATTGGTGTATTTTTAAATTGGGAAGAAAATTTATGGAAAAATATCATAGGTTTCGAGAAAAATAAATAAGTGATTATAACATAAATATTTTTCCATTTTCTAACGGCCCAGTTTTCAAAATTTCCAAGAAAACTAAAGTGTCACATTTTTTAAGTTTTTTTTTTTTGTACATAAAAGTTCTGCCTTTTAAAATCTAAAATTTTAATATTGCAACTCCAACATTTCACTGGATTGGTACAAAAATTATGTTGAACTTTAATTTCGCTCCTTAACTTAAGTCCTTGTAACAATTTTTTTTTTTATCAAACCAAAAAACAAAATGAAAAAAAAAAAAAACAAAAGAAAATTTTTTTTTCTACAGCTAACATAGTTCGCCGTGCCCACCACCAGATGACTCTATAACATGAATTTTTATTTCAAATCGACCCTCTATTCTCAATTTATTTCCATTGCTTGAATACATTGAATAAATTTTCTTAAATTTTGATTCGATAGTTTAATTAAAATTCAGTTAGTTGTCAGTGATGTGGCGTCAAAATTAAAGTTAAAAAATAAGAAAAAAAAAGAATTTTATTTAGAAAAAAAGAAAAGAAAAAAAATATTTTTTTTTTATACGAAAAATGTAAATTTATTCTTTAAAAAAAATGAATTATTTTAAAATATTTATAAATTTATTTATAATTTTAATAGTCTGCATTAATAAAATTAATTGTAATTCAAATAAATTGTCAGATAAAAGATTGTGTGCGGATGAAAAATGTTCAAGTAAGAAAAGAATAATTTTTTTTTTCTTTTTTGAAAATTTTTTTATTTTTAATTTTTTTTATTAGTTTTATTTCGCCACAAAAACTTTATTGTTCGATAATCGACAACCTTTTACCTTTTTTCAATTTTAATATTTTTTTTTTTTGCTAATCACTATTTCGTTTTAAAATGATTCGATTTTTGTATGGTGGTGGTGTCCCACTTTTAACTTTATCACTAACCTATCTTGTTTTTTTTTTATTGCACTATTTGTCGTCGATAATGTCAATATTTAGTAATTTAGTAATTTTCTGAATTATGATGTGGCCGAAATTAAAATGAGGATTCACCTAATAAAAAAAAATTCTTTTAGATAAACATTACCGAAATTTCTACAATTAATTCTAAGAAAGGGGTCAAAGAACTATAGTATGTATAGGTAGTTCCAGTTCTGACCCATTTCTATGAAGAATGTGTGATTTTTTTTAATTAATTTTTTTTTTCCATGTACTAATTTGCTTTTTGGCCAATTGTTCACCTTTTGATCTTCTTGAACTCTATTCCCACTTATAGCCGGCTCACTAGGAGGGTTCTCTTATATTACTTACTATAAGAATATAATGGAAGGTAACCGCTAAGTACAATGTGCCAAGGTTCGTGGAGGATCGAAAAACTTTCTTCTTCTTCCAAAATAATAATAATCATTTTGGTGTGTGTTTCTTATCTTTCAGCGAATAAGATTAAAATGAAAGTAAAAGATGAGAAAAAAAAATGATATTAAGTATTTGTTTTCTGTGAATATTTTATATAATTTTTATTTTATGTAATTGGAAAAAAAATATATACCTAGGTACATAACTATATATTAACATAAGAACAATATAATTAAAAAAATTAATTTCAAACTTCTGTCGAAAGACAAAAATTGCTTCTACCTACAATTATTTATATTGGAACATAGATAAAGGATTTCAATTTAAGTTCCGAATAAAATAGCTACATACATTCCATGCTATAATTTCTTCTAGATCTAGACTTCCGTTTTTCACTAAAAAATTATAGGTATATATTTTTTTTTTATATTTTCACTAATACTTATTCAAAAAATTACAAACATCACATAACGAAAGTTTTATAAATCCAACAAAAATTTACAATTAGAATGAATTCCGATTCAAAAATTCATAACTAATTTGATTATAAACATTTTATTTATTTTGTTTAAAAACAAAATGTTCATAAGCTTTTGAATTATACACTTTGTTTGAAAATTTTTCTTGCTTGAAATACTTTCATTGGTTTTTTAATGTTTATTTCATTGTCTGGTACCTATCTAGATATCTAATATTATTGCCATAATTATTATGTCATTCTTGTATTGGGGATAAGAATTTATAATATTATTATTTTATAAAAATTGAAAATATATAATATTATAAGTTTTTTTTTAAATATTATTTTAGTAGTGATTTCAAAAGCAAAAACTAAATTAAGTTACCAACCACCCGCCGATGGATATGTTGGTTTTCCTGCCAATAAAGAGGCCTTAATTTATTCAAAAGCAGCTGGTAGTAATTTGAACTTATGGGGCATTGAAGTTGAAGAACATCGTGGATATGCACCTCATATTCATTTAAAAGAAGAAAAGGTTTATGTAAATACTAAAGACTTAATTGAAGTGCCAGTAGATGTGAACTTTACAACTGATCCAAAATCTAATGTTGAAATTAATTCAATTCAATTGAATGGATCAGAAACAGTGAGACCAGACATAGAAACTTCAACAATCCCTCTTGAGAAACTAAATAATGCTGTTATAACTGATAAGGATATTAGTAATGATAAAAAAGTTGTACCGAAAAGTACACCTGTTTCAAAAAAAATTAAAGAAACAATTGATGGTACGGAAATCCCAGATGATGGGGAAGAGGAAGTAGACGATGATGAAGAAGTTGAGGAAGAGGTAGATGACGATGTTGTTGATGATGATGGCAAAAACGGTGACAAAGGCTTAGAAGAAGATGAAGAAGAAGAAGAACAAGAAGAACAAGAAGAAGAAGAAGAGGTAGAAGAAGAAGAAGAAGATGATGGTAATATTTTTTTTTTTAAATTCCGATTTTTTTGTCTGTAGGTTTAAAATTAAATTCTATTATGCAAATGTTTGTATTATTTTATTTATTGCTTGTACCTAGGTGATGACGATGTAGAGGAAGAAGAACATGATAAGGAAGTCAAAGCTGTGAAGAAAAAGAAAAGAACTAAATCAAAAAAAAAAGTGCCTGAAAATCAACCTATTCCGCCTGAAACTACAAAATTCTTAGACCATGCATTTAAAACAAAACAACCACAATTAGATAATTCGCAGAGTAAAATTGAAAATGGAAAAGTCGCTGACAATTTCTCAAAGACTGATTTCAAAACATTATCAGCCGAAAATCCAAGTGATAAGCATCCATCAGAGAATGTTGAAAATTCATATAAAAAAACCGAAAATTTTGATAAACTTAACGATGTCTCTGTTTCAAAAGAAAATCAAACCATAAATGTTCCGTTAAAAGAAGAAAATTTGATTACAAAAATCGAAAATAACACCCAACAAACCGAAAATTTTGAAAAAGATATAAAACAAAAAGAAAGCTCCAATGATGATAGTCCGTCAGCAATCATCACTGATAAAACGGATCATAATCAGCAACCTGCTTCTACACTTAATACAAAACCCATGGCAGCAAGCTTAAACTCGGAAATTGGAAACAAGGATACCTCAACTGTACCTACAACCAATGACGATTTGAATCAAATGAACACTGTAGCTACTAATTTTGAAGCTACGACTGGAAATCCAGATCCAAACCAAAAAACCGAAAAATTTGAAAAAGATGTAAAACAAAAAGAAAGCTCCAATGATGATATTCCATCAGCAATCATCACTGATAAAACGGATCAAAATCAGCAACCTCCTCCTACACTTAATACAAAGCCCATGGCAGCAAGCTTAAACTCGGAAATTGGAAACAATGATACCTCAACTGTACCTACCAATGACGATTTGAATCAAATGAACACTGTAGCTACTAATTTTGAAAATACGACTGCAAATCCAGGTCCAAACCCAATTGAAGAATCAGTAATAGGACAAAATCATCAAGCAATAAATTTGACGGCAGGAGAACAGGAAAATAACAAAAACTCACAAGAGCATATAGGTCACAGTGAGGTTAATATTGCAGACACATCAATTAATTCTGACCATTCAAAAAACGTAAACAAAGATCAAAAAACTGAACATGAAGGGTCAGAAAATAAGAAAATTCCAGAATCACCAATTCATGCTGCAGAAGAAAAAAAGTTAATAGAAAAAGAAAAAACTGAACATGTCGAGAGACAAGAAGATAAAAATCCAGAAACTCTCAACTCAACGCAAACAAATGAAAATACAGAGCACACAGATACATCAAAAGAGAAAAATCAAAAAATTCTCGACCCAACAATTGATTCCGAGGAAGGAAACGAATTGAAAGAAAAAGAAAAATTTGATCATGTTGACAAATTAGCTACCAAATCCACAAACCAATCTGTGGAAGGGAAAAAATTAAAAGAACAGGAACAAACTGACAATGGTGATAGATCAGAAGAGAAAAATCAGACAATTCTAGAATCAACAATTAAATCTGAGGAAGTAAAAAAATTGGAAGAGAATACAAATTCTGAGCATGTTGAGAAATTCGTAGAGAAAAATCAGGAGACTAAGGGAGAGACGAATTCAAATGAACATATGAAAACGGATCACGCTGAGAGATCGGAAGAAAAAAATCAGGAAATTCCGGAATCAACAATCAATTCTGAAGCAGAAAAAAAATTAGAGGAAAAAGAAAATAGTGAACGTTTCGTAAATTCTGATCAAAATAATAAAGTTCCAAATCAAGAACCAATGGCAGTAGGTAACACGGACACGCAAGAGAATGAATTGAATTCAATTAAAAATATCATAGATTCACCTAAGTATTCAAATGAAGATGAAAAGAATGACGTTGATCTCAAATTTGAATCTAAAACTGATTTAGTGGAAGAAAGTTATGATGGTTTGGACGTTCAGTTAGAAAAATCTAAAGGCTACGAAAACAATCCAAATTCTATCGGTTTTGAAACAGAAAAAGACTCAATCACTGATAAGATTATCGATTCACAGATGGAAAAGAGCGCTAACGGACTTTTTGGAACCATTTTGAATACTGTAAATAGCTTCTGGTCATCATCTCCACAACAAATTCAAGATGAGAATTTAGATCAGGATTTAGAAAAAATTTTATATCCACAGCGATTTAAAAAGCAATCGACGACAGAAAAAGATTTTTCAACTCAAAAAGATGGATTTATAGAAGAAAAGCAAACTTCCGAAGATAATTCTATGTTAGACGATAATGCTTATTGTGAAAAGCTTGGACCTAATGATTGTCCTTCTAACTCGAATTCACCTAAAGAGCAGCAAAAATGTACTGAAAGCCATTTCTTCACAATAGTTTCCGACAAAGTATTGGAAATGTTTGATTTATTAGTTTTTTTGGGTATTGCGGCATTATCATCCATTATTTTTGCTTTCAGCTATTACTGTTTGTGCAATTGCCAAAAAGATAGAACTTTAATTTCTAAATTAAATGTTGTAGAACGAAATTTTATGGCAGCTAATAAAGAAGTTCAGATTTTAAAACATGATTTAAATGAAACTCGGTCTAAATTATTAAGTGTTCAAGATAACTCATTTGGTACAAATGACATGGTTATGCAATTGAAACTGGAATTAGAAGACTCTGATGGAGAGAAATTCCAATACGTGGAACAAATTGCTCAGTTGGAAAAAGAATTAGAACAAGCCGCAGAAGCTGGCTTAGAATTAAATAGAATCGTTTCAGAATTATTAAATTCTAAAAGTGGAGATGAGTCAATTGCTAATTCGGTTGAGGAATTGCAAAAACAATTAAATGAACAGCAAAGTATGTAAATTTAATACAGTACTATCTAAATTTTTTATATTTCATTTTTATTTCCAGATACAATTTTAGAAATTAATTCTATATTAGCAGAAAAAAGTAGAGAAAATAGTGAATTGAATATTTATTTATCTGAACAGTCACATAAGTATGAGAAAGAATTGGAAGAACTTCAATCTAAATTGCAAGAAAAGGTTAACAATTTAATTGAAATACAAAATAATTTTGATCAATATAAATCTGAGACAGTAGAAAATTCAAAAACTAAAATAGAGGAAAAAACTATTGAAATTAAATCATTAAGAATTGAAATAAATAATTTAAATTTGAAGTATGATGATGTATCAAAGAAATTTATGACTAGTGAGTCAAGAGTTGAGGTAATAACTTTTTACCATTAACATATTCTAATTTACCATGATTTCGTTTATTAAACAAATTTTTTATAATTAAATAGGCTTTAGAAGAATGCTTGAAAAGTGTAAAAAATGATTCTATTGGAAATTTAGCCGAGATTATGAATATCGCGCAATTGAAGACAGAAATAGGAGCCTTAACTAGAGAAAGAAATTCTTTAAAAGATCGTTTGGAAGGCGAACATGTAACATTGAGAACAAAAATATATGAAATTTTGTAAATTTAAATATTTTTGATTTTAGGATGGCAAAAAATTACTTGAAGATCATGTTCGAGTCTTAAGTGGAGAAGTATCAAAATTAAAACTAGAACATAATCAGTCTGAGAAAGATAAACTGGAAGCTCAAACTCGCCTAGAAGTTTTATCTAGTTATTTTAAGGAAAAGGAAACTCAGTTACAAAAGTAAGTTGTTAAATTTTAAATTTTTTTATTTGTACTGAATGATAAATTCCATTAATTTTTAATTTTATTTGGATTCCTTTGAATTTATTTAATTATTATTAAATACATTTTTTTTTAATTTTACGAAATTGAAAGTTTAAATGAAAAACTATTTTTCATAATAATCTTTTACAATACATACATACATACTCGATAATTTAATTAAGCTTGTGTTTTTTTTTTTGTTTTTTAGAAAGTTACTAGAAATATGTATATGTATATATATCAAAACTAACATTATTAGGCAAAAATTGGATCAACTAAAAGAACATTTTTTTTTAGGGAATTGAGTGTTAAAGAAGCCATTTGTATGCAATCCCAAGGAGAAACTATGAGTACAATTGGAAAAGTGCGAGCAATGCTAGATGAAACTCAATCCCTTAAGTAAGATATTAAACAAACATTGATTATTGCTCAATGAACTAATTTTTTTAAAATTTTAATTTCAAGATCACAGAATGATTCATTAAGGGCAGAAATCGAAGCACAATCAGCAGCTCATAAAGCTCAGTTAGCATCTCTTGAAAATCAAACTCACGAGACTTGGTTAAGTTGTCGTCAAATTGAACGAAGGTATGAAGAAGCACGATCTGAAGCAGCAACACTACGTCGAAAATTAACACAACTGGCTTCTGGATCAGCTATTAACACTAACGGACATGATTTAAATCGTACTGTTATTGATGGATTATCACCAATTCATCCTCATCAGACATCAGTGCCAAACAATATTCCATCTCCTATTCATATGGACTCACCTGGTTCTCCTCCTCCACCCATGCTCGGTGGGCACCCACCACCGTTTTTACCACCTTTTGGTCCACCTCCTCCGTTCGGTATGCCACTACCACCACCGTTTGGTATGCCACCAATGACAGGTGAGATGCGACCACCTCCTTTAGGTCGACTTATGTCACCACCTCCACCACAGAGATATTCGCCGGATGATGATGATGATGATGACGGTAATTACAGGAAAACTCGACGAAGACGATCATATTCTCCAGACCGTTATTCACCTGAATCGCGATATAATTACAATACTGATATTATGTCTACATATGATACAGAAACAGATTTTAGTCCGCCACATACTCCAACGCATTTTAATCAACGGCCAGAAGATCGTATAGGCAGCATTAGTAATCGTTACGAAAGGAATTCACTAGAAAGAGAAAGGGAAAGAGATTCTATGGAACGAGATAGACGCAATAATATGCCATCCCCTCCTGAATATAGAAATATTTCAAAAAATAAAACAAATAAAGGTACTTTAAATTATTTTTCATATTCATCATCAACATCTAGCTCTGAAAATGGCCCCAATTGGTAGCATTTTCAAGTGACATTAAACTAAATTTTTTAATATTTGTTTTGATTTTTAACTTGCTTCAATATTTTATTTTGTTATTAAAATTTTAATTCACATTTTATTTGATAATATATTGCTGAGACTAAAAAAAAATTTCATAATTTTGGTAGTTTCTAGTAGGATTAAAATAATCATACATTTAGGATGACTATCTTTCGAAAAGCGAGAAATTAGGTATGGCGAACTCAAAAACATATATAACAAACATAAGTAAAAAAAAACACACGAAGCAGTCATAGAACTGCCTACAGAAGTTTATACTTAAAGATTTAAAATATTCAATAACAGTGGCTACAAATGATGGGCTGCTGAGTACAAAATGTAAATTAAAATATTTTATCCTCTACCAAAAAAACGCACAACGCGGCTAAAGAAGTATAAACTACAAAAAAATTTTCGTATATTTTGCTCCAGCACGACCTAATCGTAGCTCCCCATCCAAAATTTTTTTTTCAGGTAATCTTAATTTCACCGGAGCTACCTATTAAAAAAAATTTTTATTCGTATATTTTGCTCCGGCACGACCTAACTGTAGCTCCCTAACCAAAAATTTTTTTTCAGGTAATATTAATTTCACCGGAGCTACCTATTTTGAAAAAATAATTTTTCGTATATTTTACTCCGGCACGACCTAACCGTAGCTCCCCACACAAAAAATTTTTTTCAGGTAATATTAATTTCACCGGAGCTATTTATTTTGAAAAAAAAAAATTTTCGTATATTTTGCTCCGGCACGACCTAACCGTACCTCCCTGCCCAAAAATTTTTCGTCTGGTAATCTTAATTTCACCAGAGCTACCTAATTAAAAAAAAAAAAAAAAAATCGTATATTTTGCTCCGGCACGACCTAACCGTAGCTCTCCACCCAAAATTTTTTTTCAGGCAATATTAATTTCACCGGAGCTACCTATTTTGAAAAAAAAAAAAAATTTTCGTATATTTTGCTCCAGCACGACCTAACCCCACCCAAAAATTTTTTTTCAGTTAATATTCATTTCACCGGAGCTACCTATTTAAAAAAAAATATTTTCGTATATTTTGCTCCTGCACGACCTAACCGTAGCTCCCCACCCAAAAATTTTTTTTCAGTTAATATTAATTTCACCGGAGCTACCTATTAAAAAAAAAATTTTTTTTCGCTTATTTTGCTCCGGCTCGACCTAACCGTAGCTCCCCACCCAAAATTTTTCGGCTGGTAATCTTAATTTCACCGGAGCTACTTATTTAAAAAAAAAAAATTTTTCGTATATTTTGCTCCGGCACGACTTAACCGTAGCTCCCCACCCAAAAAATTTTTTTCAAATAATATTAATTTCACCGGAGCTACCTATTTAAAAAAAAAAAATTTTCGTATATTTTGCTCCGGCACGACCAAACCCAAAAATTTTTTTTCAGTTATATTAATTTCACCGGAGCTACCTATTTTGAAAAAAAAAATGATTCGTATATTTTGCTCCGGCACGACCTAACCGTAGCTCCCCACCCAAAACATTTTTTTCATTTAATATTAATTTCACCGGAGCTATGTACCTATTTTGAAAAAAACAAAAATTTCGTATATTTTGCTCCGGCACGACCTAACCGTAGCTCCCCACCCAAACATTTTTTTTCGGTTAATATTAATTTCACCGGAGCTACCTATTTAAAAAAAAATTTCGTATATTTTGCTCCGGCACGACCTAACCGTAGCTCCCCACCCAAAAAATAGTTTTCAGTTAATATTACTTTGACCGGAAAAAACAAAATTTTCGTATATTTTACTTCGGCACGACCTAACCGTAGCTCCCCACCCAAAAAAATTTTTTCAAATAATATTAATTTCACCGGAGCTACCTATTTAAAAAAAAATAAAATTTTCGTATATTTTTCTCCGGCACGACCTAACCGTAGCTCCCCAAAAATTTTTTTTCAGTTAATATTAATTTCACCGGAGCTACCTATTTTGAAAAAAAAAAAAATTTCGTGTATTTTGCTCCGGCACGACCTAACCGTAGCTCCCCACCCAAAAATTTTTTTTCAGTTAATAGTAATTTCACCGGAGCTACCAATTAAAAAAAAAAAAAATTTTCGTTTATTTTGCTCCGGCACGACCTAACCGTAGCTCCCCACCCAAAATTTTTCGGCTGGTAATCTTAATTTCACCGGAGCTCCCTATTTAAAAAAAAAAAAAATTCGTATATTTTGCTCCGGCACGACCTAACCGTAGCTTTTTTTGCTTGTAATATTGGGCCCTATACATATATTTGAAATTAAAAAATCTTGTCATTGGGAATCGAACCAGGCACCTTCAGACTTACAGTCTGATGTTGTAGCCACTAAGCCATACTGTCCATATGATTTTGGGTTTCTTACATATAATAAAAAAATAAGTATTCTTATTCTTATTTTTCTGAGAAAAATGATGACGATTCTGAGAAAAATTCTACATGAAAATGGATTTTTACCCTCTACCAAAATTCATCAAACGCCGCTAAAGAAGTATTAACTTCAAAAATAAAATAAAAATTTTTTTTTGGCCGGGTCGACCCTACTCGTTCTACTACTACCCAAAATTTTAAGCCAACTAACCTTTATTTCATCGAAAATAATTTTTTTGATAAAAAAAAAATGTTGGTCTTTTTTGGGTAGGAGACCCCCTCCCCCTCCTGCTCCGATCCAAAATTTTCATGCCGGCCACGTTCATTTAACGACAGGTAACGTTTATAATTAAAAAAATAAAATAAAAATTTTTTTGGGCCGGGTGGACCCTACTCCTTATACTAATACCCAAAATTTTAAGCCAACTAACCTTTATTTCATCGAAAATAATTTTTTTGATAAAAAAAAATTTTGGTCTTTTTTGAGTAGGAAACCCCCTCGCCTCCTGTTCCGATCCACAATTTTCATGCCGGTCACGTTCATTTAACGACAGGTAACTTTTACAATTAAAAAAATAAAAAAAAAATTTTTTTTGGGCCGGGTAGACCCTACTCCTTCTACTACTACTTAAAATTTTAAGCCAACTAACCTTTATTTCATCGAAAATAATTTTTTTGATAAAAAAAAAATTTTGGTCTTTTTTGGGTAGGAGACCCCTCGCCTCCTGCTCCGATCCAAAATTTTCATGCCGGCCACGTTCATTTAACGACAGGTAACTTTTACAATTAAAAACAAAAAAAAAATGTTTTTTTGGGCCGGGTGGACCCTACTCCTTCTACTACTACCCAAAATTTTAAGCCAACTAACCTTTATTTCATCGAAAATAATTTTTTTGATAAAAAAATTTTGGTCTTTTTTGGGTAGGAGACCCACTCGCGTCCTGCTCCGATCCAAAATTTTCATGCCGGCCACGTTCATTTAACGACAGGTAACTTTTACAATTAAAAAAATAAAATAAAAATTTTTTTTGGGCCGGGTCGACCCGACTCCTCCTTCTACTACCCAAAATTTTAAGCCAACTAACCTTTATTTCATCGAAAATAATTTTTTTGATAAAAAAAAAATGTTGGTTTTTTTTGGGTAGGAGACCCCCTCGCCTCCTGCTCCGATCCAAAATTTTCATGCCGGCCACGTTCATTTAACGACAGGTAACTTTTACAATTAAAAACAAAAAAAAAATTTTTTTTTGGGCCGGGTCGACCCTACTCCTCCTTCTACTACCCAAAATTTTAAGCCAACTAACCTTTATTTCATCGAAAATAATTTTTTTGTTAAAAAAAATTTTTTGGTCTTTTTTGGGTAGGAGACCCCCTCGCCTCCTGCTCCGATCCAAAATTTTCATGCCGGCCACGTTCATTTAACGACGGTAACTTTTACAATTAAAAACAAAAAAAAAAATTTTTTTTGGGCCGGGTGGACCCTACTCCTTCTACTATTACCCAAAATTTTAAGCCAACTGACCTTTATTTCATCGAAAATAATTTTTTGATAAAAAAATAAGTCTGAAGGTCTGAAGGAGACCCAATTATGATTTGTTTTTTTTTTTTAATATTTGAAAAATGATGACGAACGATTCTCAGAAAAATGATGACGATTCTCAGAAAAATTCTATATGAAAATGGATTTTTACCCTCTACCAAATTTCTTCCAACGTCGCTAAAGAAGTATAAACTTCAATAATTTTTAACACTAGATGCTAGTTATTGAAAACCAATAAAAAGCAGAAAATAAAAATTTGTTCTTGCTATTAATGTTGAAAATATTTAAAAAAAAACATTCGAGATCTTTCCAATGTATTATATCGACTCGACACCTAACAAGCATTGTTTTTATGCGAGAATCTGATCGATAACCACTAGGAACCCCAAAATACTTCAATCTAAAATAATTCTTTTTCCCTATACATATTTAAAATTTCCTCGAAATGTAGATTTTTTTTGTTTATTAAAACGCCCACTTAGTAGAAATGGCAAGGAAATTTTCACAAAAGAAAAATATTTAGGATAGTCATAAAGGATAAAAAAATAATTAACCAATAATCCCTGTTGCTTTTTTTTCTTTCATTATAATTTTGTTTTCATTCATTCTCATAAAATTAAAATAAAAACTTATTGCATTCATAAATTAATTTAAGTGATTTATATTTTCTTCTCTGTAATACTTTATTTTTCTTACTACTAACGATCTTTATAAGATACAAATTTTTTACTTCAGGAAAACATATTATATCAAATATATTGTTTTGAATCAATTTCCTACAAAAATTTTAAACTATTTTTATTAGATTTTTTCATAAAGAAAGGTTTATAAATATTTTTCATCAATCTGAATGTAACTCAATTAATTTAAATCCGATTGTAAATTCAAACTTAACCGAATTTGAAAATTCGTCTTTCGTTATTATTAACCAACGTATCATATGTAATTCGTAATCACCCCCCCCTGGTTACAGAATATGAATAAATTAAAAAATAATTTACCATCTCTACATTCCGTCGAATAATATTTTTACAAATTATGTGGAATTAAAAATATGAAGTTTAATTTGATAGTGTGACAGGGACGAAAATAAAATCACTTGTTATTCATCATTCGCTCATAAATCATAATATTATTGAATCAATAACAGTTATTTCAATTACTTATTAAATACTAAAACAAGTATTATATATTTTATTATTATTTTTTTTTCTTTAACAAAAAAAAATTAAATTATAGGTAAATTAAGTTCCAGCTCGGAAAAATCATATGAATCACGTAAAAGTAAAAACAATAACAAAATGAAAGTGTGATGATACAAAAAATTAAATTAAATACACAAACTAAATAAAAATTGTATTCTTTAAAAAAGAAAAAAGAAAAATCAAGTACTAAAATTGTATATCTTGTAGAAATATTTTTAACTTTAGGTAAATTAGTAAACAAATTAATATTTAAAAAAAAAATTAATCAAATTAAAAACAAAACTTAACTTTGGAGAAAAGAACTAAACTTTAATTTCACAGAAAATAGAGGATATAATGAGACTAAGCACAGAAAAAGAAAACTTCACGTCGCATTTATGTGTTAAGATAAATTATTGTTGTAATTAAAAAAAAGACTAAAATTAGATTTATTAAATTCCCATACTAAAAAAGTCAGTTTTTCAAATTCAATATGTGATAAAACATATTCTTTAATTTTCTTAAGATTTCCTAATATTACATTTAATAAAAGTTTTAAAATTGTAGCACTTAAATGATCTCAATTCGATTAATTAAGGTTTAAAAAAATTGAAACCTAAAAGCATGATAAAATTTATTTCTTTATTTTTAAACACATAAAAACCAAATAAAATTATAATTCTCTTCCATATATTTTGAAAGAAAAAATTTCAAATAAATGGTATTTTCCATTGAATGATATTGTAATTGTACACGTAAAGCGCATTATATTTTCTGTGCTTGGAATTTAATTCTTAAGCCTTAACTATTAAAAAATTTAATTCTAGGATCCCTGCTTCGACTAATATTTTTAATATTGATATTTTTCTTTTATTACCTTTCTCAAACACAAGAAAAAATATTAGATTTTATCACGAAAAAAAAACAAAGAATGAAAGATTAAATAATGTCATTAAGACTTTATAATTTTTTGGAATAAAATTGTTTAAGAAGTTAAACCAGGCAGATTTTTTTATAATTCTAAATTGCCATATTGTGAGCTAACATTCTTCTCAATAAATTTATTATAATAATGATTTTTGTACATATAGGTATTTTGTTATAAATTAAAAATAAATTTGTAGGCATAACAAACAAGACATTTATAAATATGTATCTATTATCAATTTATCAAAGCGTTTTCATTTATTTCCCAATTTTTTTCTCTTGAATATTTAATTTTTCATCAATAATATATTTTAGTGTGCTTTAAAATTTACTTTCATAAATAAAAGGAATTTTATAAAAGTACAATTTGCATTTAGTAAATATTTTCGAAAAAATAAATCGAAATTAGTTCTGATTGTAGTCAGTTACTACAAAAATATTAGCCAATTAACTCCGAATCGAAATTATATTACTGACAAAATTTAATACATACATTGTACGAACTACCAAAACCTTTTATTAAAAAAGTTTCAGATAGTCAAACGAAATTCCGCCGCATCAAAATAAAACTTTTAATTTGTAAACATTAGGTATTATAAATTTTTTTATTTTTTTTTGTTAAATTATTTTTTTTTAAGTATTTTTTTTTTTTCAATATAATAAAAACATTTTACAACATTTGGTTGAAAAATTTATGTTATAAAAAATAGTTTTTTTTTAATAAAAATAAATATTTACATAATGTTAACATACATTTTTTAAAACTAAATGTATATATGAATAAAAAAACCAAATATTAAAAATTAATAATTGTTTTTTTTTTCTTAATTTTAGTTATAAAACTATGTGCCTAGCCTAATATTGTAAAATGTGATCGTCCCTGTATTACACAAAATATCTTTTTCAAATATTTCTTCATTTTAAATAAAAATTAATATTAATTAAAACCGATTTGAAGTCATCTAAAGATAGAATAAGCTTTGTTGAATATAAGTATTTGAATAGATTTTCGCTAATACAAGAAATAAAGCTCGTGGTATAAAATTCAAAAAACGTTTTTGGTTAAGTCCAAATATTTATTAGAACTTATTTCAAAAAAATTTAATTTATACAAATTTTTCGCCTTTTAAAGGTACTTGAAGTATGTATCATTGTAATTAAATAATTAACTTTTACGTATAATATTTTAAAAAATTTTCTAATTGTTTGTTTGAAACTTTAAAATTAAATTATATAAAATGAAATTTGAAAATTCAAATTATAATAAAAAGTACATTATATTCCTAACTATTATTTTATGTAATTAGTGAATGTAATGTTAATTTTATCATATTCTAAAATAATTTACTGTCAATTATAATTATTCCATTTCACTTGGTTCTATTTCCTCAAGCTCGTAGAATTCAAAATTTACAAATAAATTTTTTGATACTTGGCCAATTTCCTAGAAAGAAAAATATTCATATAGTATAAACATTACATCTAAAATTTTATTTTATTATAAAACGATTTGAAGAAATATATAATTCCCGATTTTGTGGTAGCCGATATATTTTATGGACCATAAAAATGAATGTACTGTACTGTTTTGTCTGCAGGATCGAAGATATCGACGGGTCCGAAGAGTACTATGGTAAATCGAGATACGATAGAAACCGATTTATATTAAAAATGATTCTCCGCAATCATATGCACAAAATTTCAACAAAATCGGATTTCGGGAAATTGTTGAAAAATCAATCACCAGATGTGGAAAATGCCAAATAATTTAAAAGAAATAAATTTGTAAAGTGAACTGAAAAAAAATGTATTACCTGCATAATTTCTTGTTTTTCACTATCTGTCACATCTATGCTCAAATTGACATAATTGCCATTAAGATTACTTTCCAATGAATTTAACAAGTGTTTAACAAATTTTAATTTATTATAATCACCATAGTTTCGAATTGTAATTTGAAATTTTTCAAATTTTTGCGAATTTCTAATAAAATCCCAAAAACCATTATTGTCCCAACTTTCAGTCAAATATGTACATGTCATTTTTAAAGTTTTCATTGTTTTTGATAATTTCAACAATATTAAATAATTATTATTATAAATATCAGTATAATAAATATTAGTAAAATTTAGTTCACGTAGATTTTTAAATGAAATCAAAGTTTCCAGTTGCTTCTGCTCTGGATACAGAGGCAATTCTAAAATTTCTAAATTTAATTTCAATTCAGTTAATGCTAAAATTTCTAGAAATCTTACAACATGCATATCAGTTCCACGAATAATTAAATGTTTCAAACTTTTCAATGAACCAATAGCAAATCCAGCTTTATCCATATCCATTAAGTTGCAATCAGTATAATATAAAAATATTGACAGTTTTTGTAAGTTCATTAAATTCATTGATAAATTTTCGAAACATTTACTATTAAACAACGGTATATAACATTCAATTATATCTAAATTAACTAATTTTTTCATTGATTTACATATTTTATTGAAATTTTCTAATTTTATAGAACAAAAACTTATTGATAATGATCTTAATTCAGAAAATTCGTGTAAAAAGTTCCCATCAAAATATTTCAAAGAATTTAATTTTAAATTTTCCAATTGAGTGGAAATTCTGTGTAAAGCATTCAAATTTTCATTATAAAAATAACAACAATCAAGTTCCAAATTCTTTAATTTGGAAAAATTAATAGCAACAAGTTGAAAAAATGAATTTGATTCACATCGATCCAATTGAATACCATATAAATTCAAATATCTAACATTAGGACAATATTTTATTAATAATTCAAATATTGAAAGAAAATTATAAATTGAACTTAATGAGATTTTTTCAATGAATTTTCCAAAATTTAATAGATTTTCTTTGATTTCAATTAAAGCTAAATCTTGAACATGATGTTGCGATACTGTTAACGATTTATTTGTTGAAAAATATAAAATTAAAATATCTTGAAAATAATCAGATATCGTTGACAATTTTATTTGATCTCTCAATGGTAAATATTTAAAAATATCTAATATGCATTCTGGTGGCAAGGTATAAATAAATGGAAACTGTTGTTGCTGATACAATATCAAGTTCTTCGAATCTGGGTTATTGTTTTGTTGTAAAATTGTTCTAAAAATATAAAAATAATACAAATGATTAGAAAAAGTAGGTTTTTTTTTATTATATTGTTTGATTTTTTTATTTGTTTTAAAATTTTCATTTATATACGGTATTAAAACAAACATATTCTATACTACATCTAAAATGTTAAAAAAAAAAATTTAGAAGCATTCACGAACTTATTTAGTTAATGTAGGAATTTTATTTTTAAATGGGCAACAATATAAAAATATTATTGAAATAAAAATAAATATACGTGTAAAAAAAACTAATTAACTAAAAATATTTATTAAACACAAAAATCATCATCAAATTTGTAAGTTCCCAAATATTCGTAATGAAAATTTTTCGATGATATCGATGCAAAAATTTTTCATCCAAAAACTTCTTGTTTTCACAATTTACAAATCATGATAAGAATAATAACGTATCCGGTATAAACCTATTACATTTTTTTTTAATGATATTCGATTTGGTTTCAGTTACAAAGTTCAATTTTCATTTAAAAATTATATTGTAATCTCTTAATTTAATTCTCGTACCCAAAATCAGACGTATACCTACTTAAAAATAAAATAAATTATTAGAAATTTTTGCTTTTTTAATATTGAAAAGAGATATTACTTAATTGCTGGGTAGACTAAATATATTTGCACAATCATAAATATGTATACACATAAGTATGTAATGAAATTTTCGGAGTCAAATTGGTGTGGAAAAATAATAAATTTTTACAGTTTTCTTGGATCACTTGATATGAATAATTACATTAATTACAACATAGAAAATTTGTTTTTACCTTGAAGATTCCTTGTTACATTGATAAATAGGCATTTTGCACTAAATTAATTATTTGATCTGAAATGAAAGATAACTTTTATCAATGTTTTATATAATATCTTCCTAAAATAATCAATATGTATGTAATTCATTTATCCCGAACTAATCGCGTATGAAAAAAATATAAAATAATATAATATATTCACATTAGAGATTAAGCTGTATTGTATAATTAATTGATAAATTATTCTATAAATTTTGCGTAATTTTAATAGGCTCGTGTAAAATATGAAAATACTTAACCAAAAATTAGGCGTTTAAATTAATAAGTTATTTATCCATAAGTATTTCAAAATTATATATTTGATATTTTAAAAAAAGTGTGTACATATATTTGTGTATATCTATATCTTAATATATAGTGCTGTCAAAAATTATTGGTTATTTATACATTACATTACAACAGTGCCTGTTTAAACAGAAGAGTGTTCATCTTAGTTAATTTAAAAAAGTGTTCGAAAAAAAAAATCGTTAGCTATACATAAAATCAGATAATTATTTAATTTATTTCTATCAGAATATACTATAAATTAGTAATTTTACGAGATTTTCTGGTTAATGCATAAACCATCTCGATTTATAATATAAACAAACAAATATTAATTATCTCATGAATATATTAATATTAGAGATGAGATAAAATTCAAGTGATGCAACAACTCAATAATAAAAACAAAGTAAGATTTTTGTATCTATTTAAAACACATGTTTTTTGTTTGGTTTCAGAGAAAAATAAAAAAATAAACTCATTGAACTTTTATAACTCGATATAATAATTAAAAACAACAGCTTGTTTTATTTTTAATTAACATTTCAGACAACATTATAGCAAAAGCTATATAGAAATTCTAGGTGTTGTATATGCTTTTTTTTTCTTTATTTATTTTTCCATAATTTTTTTAATATTATTTTTTTTTGTTTTTGTTTTTTTTTTTTTAATTTTCTTTATTTAATAATTTAAAAATTATTCAGAAAACGTTTGAATTTAATAAAATAATAATCATATGGTTATTTTTATATATTCAAGTTATGCATTATAAATGAAAACAAGTTTTTCACGTCTTCCTTCTCTTGAAATTTACGAAACCATGCAAAATACAAATGAAATACAACATGTTTATGTTTTTTAATTTTAGACAAACCATTTAAGCTAAAAGTACATTAAACTTTATTTTGATGCTGGTTCTTTCATAACAACATTATGTCTTATGAGTGTATTATGTACTTTACTAATACTAAATTACAAAATGTGATATTAAAATTGTTATAAAATTTATTGAAAGTGAACAGAATAGTTTTCTAATTTCAACATATCAAAAATATATTGCACGTCTTGACTTATTTATAATCTCAGTGAAAAATACAAGAAAATATTCCATGAAATCTAAAAGTTAACAACTAATGTAAGTAGATAAAAAATACTTTAATATTGTTCAGATTGTTGAGATCTCACTAACATCACTGCTTTGTTCTTTCAGATATTTATAGTTTAGAGTAAAATATTTTTAAATTAGAAACAGAAAAAAATTTTAAAAAAATAGAACTGTTGTTATCTCATAAATGAAAACATTTCGATTTAAAAAGTGAAAAACATTGCGTATATTTTAGGCTCATAGTTTAATATTAGCCATAAGCATTTTAGTGTGGGGCGGACAGATAGACGGACGGCAAACAAAAAATTTATAAAAAACAGAATTCCAAGCTCAATAAAATTATAGATTAAAAGCAATAGTTTCTTTTAAACAAAATTTTTAAATGTATACATAACTATGAAATATAAATTTTTGTAGGTACCGTGATTATTAACCAGTTTTTTTTTTTAGGTTTTTGCTCCCACTTTCCCCGTTTATATTTCATATCTATTGGTATACCAATAACTGCATTGTAACTAGTTTTAAAATATACACATTCTAAAAAGTAATAAGTTCATTAAAATTATCTAGTGGAAAATTTTTAATAAAAATACCGTTTGTCTCTTATCTTTAGCGACAATTTTTATTATAGAGTTATTATTTTTAATATTGGACCCTTTATATTTTGCCTTTTTTTACGGAATTTGACAATATTTTTGACAAAAATGGAAATGAATCATAATTGAAAATACTAAATTGTTTAATTTTTAATTAATTTTCAATTCCCTTCATGAATACAATTTTTTTTACCTCCAATACGCGTATCAATGCAGGTACATTGCCAATATTTGAAATCGATAAAATGAATATGGTAGCGCAGTGATAGTATCCGAAATTAATATACTCGATAAGTTAAAAAGTAAAAATAATAACGTGTAATAAATAAATAAAAATAATTTTTAAAAAAATGTACTTTCCATTTTTTTTTTTTTTAATTATTTTGAATGCAAGTTTCGCTTTTTGAAATCTGTTTAGGCCTACTTCCAAAACATTGTTTTCAATATCATTTGATTTGTAATAGGTACCGTATAATTAAATAAATTATAAGGTTCTAAGAAGTAGACCTGCTTTATTGATCATTTAGAGAAAAAATATTGAATCTATGTCTAAAACATTTATTATGTTGTCAAATATCACGAATAGCTAGTTGGGTTAATTAATTACTTAGAAGTTAAATAAGAATATTTTGTTTTCACTTTCCATTTTTCCATTTTTTTATATTATGGTATGGTAATATATAAATTCTATTTAATAATTCTTAAACGTGACGTTTGTTCACATGAAAAATGATAATAATAAAAGCATTTTATGAGTCAGTGTTATTGATTAATCATAAAATTATCGTTAGTTTATATTTTGCTGTTTTTTAAAATTGCCAAAATATTTTTTCAAATAAACAGAATTAGCATAAGCATTCGATTTTTCGAACTGTGTAGCATACTAATTTTTATTTTTTTTTCATACATAAAAAATTGTTTAATTTGATTAAAAAATAAAAGTTTTTGCTCGTTAATCGAGGGTTTTGATACAAGCACAAAGAAATTGTTATTGTTTTCATGAGAACTATTGATACTTTTGTTTAAACTACAAGCTATAATTTAATAGATAAACTATTTTATGCTTTAAGTTTGATATGTATCAGATTCGAGGTCTAATTATATATCCCAATTAAATAGAGTTGAATACTTTTTCCATTTAGATGATAAAAAGAAATATTTTGCTTCTCTATAAATGAATGAAATGTAAAGTTTTTAGTTTTTACTCCCTAAATGTAAAGTTTTTAGTTTTTACTCCCTAAGCTTTTAATTTAATTTAAGAAGCGATTAAAACCAATTCAACCAAAATAGAATAAAATCCAAATATTTATAAAATATCTTGACTTTATTAATGACAAAAATAAAATTATTAAATCCTACTAAATTCCCAAATAAAATATGACAATCATTCGATAATATTGTTATTGATTGGTGTCATAAATATATTAAGTTGAAATTGAAAATGAAGTATGTGATTCGTTAAGAGCACTTAGCAGCAGGTTAAAAGTTAAAATTAAGTATTTGTTTTTAATTAAAAAATATTTACTTTTATTTTTTTTTATTTTTATGTATTTTTATACCAAAAAAGAAGATATACTCTTATCACTATATATAATAGAGGCGTTGTCATTTTTCGGAGGCTTTCTTAAGTTACCCATTTTTTTTAATAGAAATAATATATATTGCCTTGTACTATATTTTGACCTGTTTTATAAAAAATAATTGTTTGATTATTTTTTTTTTTTGTTTCTCTAGACCTTTGGAAAGTTTCTTATCAAAATATTTACTAAGCTGCACTTATACAGTACTATTAATTATATATTTTTGTTATTTAAATATAAATATTTTTATTTGAATTTAACTTGATATTAGCAGGGCAACATGATATATTAAATATATAAATTAAAATATTGTAATATTTATATAGTAAATAAAACATTAAATTCTTTTACAAAAATAAATTAGTTGATTAGTTCTAAACAGCTATTATACATATGAAGTCATATTGATGTGTGATCATCATTACTCTTAATATCATCCTGTGCGGGTATGTATAGTATATTAGATTTCCTGTTAGCTTTTGTAATTTGCGAAAATACTGAAAATATTTATAATATATGTATAATGCAATAGGCCTTCACCCGAAAGGAATTTGAAATTCAGAATTTTAAATTCCTAATGAATTTTGCCAGTGTAATTTTTTTTGTGAATTCCAATTAGAATAACGAATTTACACTAACATAATACATTAGGAATTTAAAATTCAGTGTGCATTTAAATTCTTTTATGGTAAAGACCTAATGCGAAATGCTTGTACCAAAAATATCATATACATATACCAAAATAGAAAAAAATAAAATGCCATAGCTAATCAATGTTATGGAAAATTACAAAACAAAAATTTGTATGTTGACAAAAAAATTATAAGCTTTTATTATAATATAAATAATAAAATTAAAAAAAAAAATAAATTCATTTTTTTTTGTTTGTTTAATTACATTGAAATATATACTAAATTATTAAGCAATTATAGTTATCATAGTTATCAATATAGAAAAATTTCATTGTTAAAGAAATAAATTAAATTTGTAAATTTTCAACAAATTTTACGCATTTTCAGTATATTTTGTGCGACTTTAACATTTTAAAATTGAAATACGTATATAATAATCAAAATTATGGTATTTTTTTTTATCCACGTTAAAATGCGAATTTATTCCCCTAACCATAATAAGTGTATATGTACTTTTTAAGCGTATATTACATAAATGATCTAAATAAAACCAATATCATCCTAAAAATATTGATAAATATATAATTAACAAATAATTTTAATTTATCACGGAATATAATATCTTTTAATAGCATAATAGTTCAGAGATATTTTGTATTATTGAAATGCTTTAGTTAAATAGTTAAGGTTTTAATGTATACAGTTTTTTTTAATCGCATATTTTAATTACAAAGTATGCAAATAAACAAATTAAAGAAAAAACAATACCTGAATTAATCGATTACTTGAATTAATAAAGAAAAATAATATTTGACTGCAAATTTTAGTTCATTAAAACATTCGTAGTAAAATATTTTGCTAGCAACAATTTTTTGTTTTAACAATAACAACTTTTTCATATAACAGTTTAAGAATTTTTATATAATGCACTTACGATTTGTAATTATAAATTGCTTTATGAAGTTATTAGTTTTAATAATGGCTCAACAAATTATATTTATGAATACAAATTTTATGTAATTATCTTTTATTAGATAATAGATATTATAGTGTGAAGCCAATTTTATAAAAATATAGCTATATATATTTAGAATTTTTAATATGTTTTAAAAATAAAAAGTATAGTTTTTATAATATCTGTAAAGAGTCTTTTTACCCGATACTAAGATTAATAAATAAATTTTCTAAGGTTTTGATACTCTGGCTTATGTTTAACCATAATATCACATTAATTGAACTACTGGGTATATGGAAAATAAATAAATATACATATGTAAATTCCTCTTCGTTCCTCTATTTTCATATAAACAACAAAATTTTTGATATTATTTGCTCTTATTAAGAAAAAAAAATAAAAAAGCATCAGGAAATAAAATTAAAAAAAAAAAAACAATTTATATATATATTTTTTTTATTGCTTGGCATGACTTTTAATTTTCAAATCTAAATTTTTTTGATCTAATTTTTATTCAATCAGGTCATTTTATTTTGTTTTTGTTTTTTTTTTTTTTTGTTTTTGTTTATTTCACCTTGTGTAGGTAAAGTTCATTTCATTGATAATAAATTAGCGAACAAAAAAAAAAAAGTTGTTAATAGAACTACATACTTCTAAATTTACTTTTAACTTACCTTTTTGGAAATTTTTTTTTTGTTATTTATAAATTAAATTAATTTTTCTAGAGGTGGGAAAAAAAATGTATTTTAATTATTATTCAATAAATAATTTTAATTTAATAATTTAAAAATAAACATTATCCCACTGCAGTAAATTTTTTTTTCATATAATTTTCATATAAAAAACATATTAATTTTTTTTAATTTTATTTATTTATTTAATTTTTATTAAATTTTATTTAGATATTATTTTTGTTTGAGTATATCTTTCTTGAGTTCTAAGTATTAACTAAAAAATAAAAAATTAAAAATTAAAAAAAGAAAAAACAAATTTTTTTTTTTATTACTGGCATGTTATCATGAGAGCATTAAAATTTTTAATAAATTGGAGGCTTGTTTTTTTTGTTTTCTTTCAATTTCAACACATATATAAATAAAATAAGATATGATATTATGTTATAGTATTTTTTTTTTCATACAACAAAGAGAACGCGAACATGGATTTTGATATTTTATAATGGCATTAACCACAGAATAGTCAGATAATAAGGAAATAATAATTTTCGTTCCCAAAAAGATATTAAACAAAAACAAGTGTAAAACTGGCTCCTCGATAAATTTAATAAATTTGTTAAAAAAATTTTTGAAATTAAAAAATCTTTTTATTTAAATACTTCGCAAAATATTCAATCTAAATGTTTGTTTTTTCAGTTTTTCTCTTCTTTTAAGTTTAACACTTTTGGACCATTTGCTAAAGCTAAATTTTGAAGTTAAAAGTTTTATATTTTATAATTGGTACAAAACTTTTTAGAACCCGTTAACATTAAGTGCTCGAAATCTATTCCAAATTATTTTCATTTTTTGGTACCAGTTTCTTTTAACTCTAAAAAAAATTCAAATCATCAAATATATAACTTTAAGAATAGTTCCATAAGAAAGAAATTAACAATTCCAAATTAGGTGAACCGAATGGCAAAGGCAAAAATTTATCTCACAGCTTGAAAAATATAAATTTCATTCAGTCTTAAAAATTGTTATTCATTCTGACGAATCCTTAGCTTGACACCAGAAAGAGAAACAATTCTATAATATTTTAGTAATTTCTCAAATAATAAATAAATAAGCAATAGATTTCATAAATTTCCTATGTGAATCTAAATATATAATTACATTTTATCATTTTATTATCTCAGTATTAATAAAAATATAGCATAATGTTTATGTATTTGTGTGGGCTGAAATTCACGAAAATTTTCTTCGTAATGTGATTTTATTGTAATGTACTAATACTAAAGATCTGAAATTGTTATAAAATGAAATAAAAATATCTTTGATTTTTTTTATAATAGACTTAATTTTTATAAAATTTAATTAAAACATTATTTAAAAAATATTTTAATTGTTGTTTTAATACAAAAAAAAGAACTTTCAAAAATTTTCTTTTCTGTTTATTTATTGTTACGAAAATGATATTTATAAATCTATCGACATATTTTGGACCAATATCTTCTCTTTTTATACATTCCATTATATACTGCGATATTATTCAAGAATAACTTAATATTCAGTACCGTGATATATTTTTCTCCGAAAAAAGTTCTTATAATAATAATCTGATGGTCTCGAGTACACATCGGATCCAGATGTCAAATATACAAAATGATATAATTTATTATTAAGCACGCACATCATATATGAACGTAAATAGTAAATAACAGGTTTTATTTTAATATTTTTGAACATATAATATTGTATGATAATACGTCAAAAATATTTTTAATACAACTTTTGAAGTTGTAACATTAATATTTTTTTTTATCTTTAGTAAGTTTGCTAAACTAAATTAAGTTCTTCTATGCGATGCCTTTGGACACTATGAACTATCGAAACTCATTTCAAAATTGTACTATTGACAAACCTCGACGAAATTGTCAGTTTTTACACACTGTTGCTTTAAATAAGATATTTTGTCTTAATTTTTATTTTTATTTTTTTAAATATATAATAAAAAAGTTTACTCTTTATCTTTTATCAATTCAAACTATACAATCAAAAAATAGTTTTTTTTATTTAACGATTTCAAAAAAAATAAAAATTAAAGAGAAACAAATACCAAAATAAAGTGCAAAGTATCTTTCTACAGAAAGTATATCTACACCCAATATACCACGAGTCAGTTATTTGTCTAGTTCATCGGAAATAAAAAACATCATTTGTTAACTAACTTAGTATACTAATGATATGAACACGTTAGCCACAAGGATATATAAAAAGTACGACATGGATCGTATATAGGTGACAAATAACTGACATTGCCCATACATCAAGTGCCTTCGAGCTAGTTATTTGTAACCGTAAATTACGACTGAACGTTAGGTATACGACAAGCATTAAGGTAAAGAATATAGCTGACGTAGCCGTTAGTTATGAAACTAACATATAAGTCAGAATTAAAACTGTCTCCAGGATCAGTTATCAGGCTGACTACTAAGCTAGTTGTAAATCTTACTTAAATGTCACTTATATGACGGACATCGAAGGACAATTCTATGACTGCCGTCGATGTTAATTGTAAAACATACTTTAATGTAAGCTGACCATTTTTGTCCTCCTAAGGAGGACCTATTCAGAATATTTTTAGTTTTTCGCAAATATTTCGAAAACAGTGCGTTTTTTACCCATTCATATTTTCGAGATATTTGCGAAAAACTAAAAATATTCTGAATAGGCCCTCCTTTTAGGAGGACAAAAATGGTGAGCTTACATTAAAGTATATTTTACAATTAACATTAACATCAATTAACAAAATGTCAGCTCATTTAATGGTAACTTTGCTAAAGTAAAAAAAACTGTTGTAACCAAAATGGCAAAAATAAGAATCAGATATAGTTAATGTTGAATTACTATTTATTATTTAACATGAAAATAATACAAATTAACATAAATTCTCTAAAAAAAAAACAAAACATAAATTTTCAAAAACGAAAGATTTTAGTAATTAATATTAAAATTATCGAATGAATCTATTTTGCGGAAAATACATTTCTTATGTACTTTATATGATTATTATTTAACATAAAATGATAAAAATTGCACAAAGAAGAAATTAATAAAATATTAAAATTAAAAATAATCAATTTAACTTACATTATTATTATTAATATTCTGCTTCGACGTTAATTAAAGAAAATATTGAATTAAATTGAAACGTTCTTCCCAACTTAAATCCGTATTATTTAGCTCAAATTTCCCCTGATTTATAGCAACTGTTTTATTTGATTGCTCTGTTGCTGTCAAATTGGGAGCATTCAATAAATTTTGCTGATGATTTACTGATGCTACAATATTATTGTTTTGTTGTTGCTGTTGTTGATATCTCTCTTCAACTAATATATTTCCTGATGTCGTTGGTTGTACAACACCAATAGTTGTATTCAAATTATTATTTGGAGTTGAATGTAAAATATTGGTTGCTAAATTTCTTATATTATCGTGATGATGTTGTTATGTTATCGAAATCAAATTATTTGTACCTATAATACCTACAAAGAAAATAATTATAAAATTTGAATTAAAATTTTTTTTTTTTAGGTAATATAGGTAATCGTATAGTTCAATCTAAAATTTAAGGGAGTGGCTACAGTTACGGTAACCGTAACTTATTTTTTTTTTTAACAGTTACGGTTAACGTAAGTTATTTTTTTTTTTTAAAGTTACGGCAACCGTAACTTTTAGGCAATGCTTAAAGTTACGGCAATTTTTTTTTTGTCAAAAAAAAAAAAAAAAAATTTAATTTCATCGTCATACAAAAAATGCAAGAATAGTAAAACCTTACATCGTTATACAAAAATAGTTTTAAAAGCGCGAAGCGCCAAAGCAAAATAAAAAAAAAAGAAGCCCTAGGGGGTTTGGGGGAGGCGGCTGCCGTCCCCCATTCAGCATAACAACTTTTTATTTAAAAAAAAAGTCATAATGCTCAAAAAAAAACTTTGCCGTAATCACTAAACAAAAAAAAAAAGTTACGGTTACCGTAACTGTAGCCACTCCCTTTGAATAAACAATTTTCGTCAAAATCAATCCATACAGGTTGCGTAATACGTGTTTTTTTTTTTTTTTTTTTTTTTTTTAAATAAAATTTAAATACTATACTATTTGTAATTAAACATAAAATATTCATAGAGAAGATCAATTATTAAAATTAAATATTTAAAATTATTTATTTGATCAAATTGCCTTAAAATAATTTTTTCTTTTACTAAACTAATAGTGGAAATATATTAATTATTAAAGAAATAATATAGCTCTGAAAATTAATATGCACTCTGCAATTTAAGAAATGTTTAATTATTTTTTGACTAATTATTGTCACAAAAAAAATCTGCAATCAATTCAGCGTTAAAATACTCAATCTCTGCTATAAAAGACATGAATCTATCAGATTTGATAGAAATAAGAAACCTGAAAGTTATTTTAAAGTATATTGAGCAAAAGTTCAGTAATTTGAATGTAATTTGAATGAATGTTAACTTTATCAAAAATTAAATAACAAGAAATTATAAATAAAACCATATTGATTTCAATTATTAAATGAATTTTAATAGTGCAAATATGTACTTGAACTATTATGTACCACTATTTCATCGGATATTATATTTTAATGATGAGAGTGAGTTAAAAGCACCACAAATTACTGAAAAATTGGATAGAATTTTAAACAGGTTCCAAAGCTAAAATGATTAGGTTATAGAAGATTATATAGATTTTTTGATTGCAGCAAAAAAATTATTGCAGTTACTTTATTTCTATAAACTATAAACAGGAGCAAATGAAAATTATTCAAAATTTGCAAATCTAATATTAAAATTTTTGTTTTTCAAAAAAAGGAGCATTTTAAATCCTGAGACTTTGAGTCTATTCCAGCAACAAAATTTGTATACAAATTTTTATTACTTGTGTGAGTTAAAATTCTCGCCTCAAAATATATGATATAACACATTTAAAAATTATGTTTCAAAATTGTGTATTATATTAAAAATATATTAAAAACGGAATTAAAATTTTTTATATATCCGAAATTCTGAAAAGGGTGCTTTTTAAGTTGTTATAGAACTTTTGTATTCTGTGTTAAATATTGTATTGTAGATAGATTTTAGTACGTGTAATTTTTTTTGCTAATTACCTACCTACTTATTAAATAATAATGTTTAGAAAACTTACGGATGATTCAAAATTGCGGAAGAAGACGGTCTGACATTTGGATCCGGATGAGTCATTATTTTTATTCAATCATTAAATTCACTACTCAATAATGGTACATTTGGAACTTTTCCTTGGCGTAGATCATGCCATTCTGCGCCATTTTTTGGAAGTGGTCCTCCACCCGCCGCCTATGATAAATAAAAAATTATTTATTGAGAAATATATAAAAATAAAAATTGAGGCAAATTTATCTCTAAAAGTCTGCAATTCAATCAAGCTCTAATATCTAATTAGAATGGCTCTTATTTGCTTCAAAAAATAATTGATCACCAAATTCAAAAAGGGCTCATTTGGCTTTTTCAGAACTTCCTTTTTCTCATTTTGCAATCTTCACGTATAAACACACACTTTTATTTAAAAAAACCTTTCAGTATGTTATGAAGCAATTAAATTCCAAAATGTTAGGCAGAATTTCGGTCTTGTTTTTTCTTATCAATTTGAAAAAACCGCCGTGAGCCGTTCTCGAGTTTGGTGATTTAATTAAAGACAATTCAAACATTATTATCAAAATTAATTTTTAAATGATTCACATAATTACTTCGTATAGTGTTATTCCTAAAGAGAATATGTCGGCTTTTGTTAAGTGTCGAAAATCTTCTTGTAATATTTCATTAGGTAAGTAACGACTGTCTCCTTCTTCAACCTGTGGACACTTAATAGATGTTACATGCCCCAAATCACCAATTTTATACGTAATAACACTTTCAGCTGATTCCAATTCCTCATATATATCTTCATCAAAACCATCGTCATCAATATTATCACTTAAAGATGAAACCGGCCTTGCTGGCCCTTTAGTCAAAAATATATTTCCAGCTTTCAAATCCATGTGAACTAAATCATTGGAATGAATATATTTTAACCCTTCTGCAATATGTCGAAGCAAAGTTCGAAGTTCAGATTCACATAGAAATCTTTTTTGTATCACGGATTGCAGACTTCCACCATTACAATATTCATTTTGTATGAGCATATGATTATCTTCAGCCCAAGCAGAATAATAACGGACAACATTATCATGTTTTCCTTAAAAGTAAAAAAATCGAATTTAAATTCATTTAATTTTAACCAGGAATTAAAAATATTAATTCACTAAAGCAATAAATATTACTATCACAAATGTTAAAATAATTTTAATTTAATAGATATTGAATGTAATCAAAAAGATTTATATAATTATATCAGTAATTAAACTTTTGAATGAGAAAAACCATTCTTTTAAATATCCTGATGTAATCGCGGTCATAATGGAAGGTAAAATTATTAACAGTCGAAAAATTAAACAAAAATAAAACATTTATTTTCTTACCTAACACAGCATGCGCCCATACTTCATTTAGGGCAGTTTTTTCCAATGCACTTCCAGCGATTGGTTTAATACTTTTTTTAATAAATTTTTTAACATCATTAATAAATGATAAGCCACCGAAAAAATAAGTAAACATACTATCATCCATAATATACCAATATTTGATACTTTAAGTTTTTTATTCCGAAAATAATCTAAAGTAGAATATGGTATAATTCCAAAAAATCTGCATATATAGAATAATGAACTGAATTGATTTAAAATTGATTTATCTGAATAGTCTTCTTCTGCAACCATAGTTATTTTTAATTAAATTCTGAATAGTATTTAGCCTACAAAATATTTTTTTAGTCAATCATTGATCTATATCTACTAAATTGATCTACATAAATCAATTTGAGATTAATTTTGTTTACTATCCAAAGAAATACAGACAGTCAATTTAACAATTTAAAAGTTGACAACAAAGAAATTAATATTTTATGGGTATATTATACTAATAATTCAGTCAAAGTGAAGTTAAGAAAGAAAGATATTATTTTAAATTTATAAACTAATAAACTATAACTAACCGAAAGTAAAAATAGATTAAATACATAAATTTCTTACTTTGCATCAAAAACGATATGATCAATATGCCTTTCTTTTTTTGCTATTGTTTTTGCCATTTCTTGAAGGTTGGGTTCGAATTTTGTGTTATTGTTCTTCTTTGAAGTTATCATTTTGACATCATTAACATTACTAAAAAATTAAAAAAAAAATGTTTTGTTTTATTGTTCAGATATAACTAATTTTAGTATTGTACCTGGTTTGGGAAACATTGGTAATTTCATTTCCCAATAATTGTTTTTCATTTAGAAAATTTCTCGAATTTTTTAAATAATTTTCATTTTCTGCAACTTTTTGTAATAATTCCTGATGTCTTCTATCAAAGTCTTTTAATTTCTTATCAATACTTTGATTCAATTCATTATCTTCTTTAGATTGCTTTTCTTGACTCTTAAGCTGAAAAATAAAGTTAGAATTTACGAAAGCTCTTGCTAAAAATACTGAACCAAGCTCAGTTAGATTCACAAAAAGAAAATAATAACATTTCCATTCTGAATAACAAAACCATTAACTTTAATAAATGGAATGTAAATCAAAATACAATTTTCCTTGAGTAAAATTAAATAATAAATAAATTTGTCTAAAACAATTTCTCTGAAAACAATCGATCTAATATAACAATTCGTCTAAAAAGGCAATTCGTTTAAAAACATTTACTCTAAAAACTATTAATCTTATAACATTTTAACTTTTCAGACAAATTGCCCGCAAAAAATTAAATGCAAACCTCTAAATATTTATGTTTATATTTCAGTCTCAATAATTCTTTTTCATTTTCCAATTTTTTCGAAAACTCTTCCGCCATTCTTTGCTTTTCTCGTTCCAGATTTTTGTGTAGAGCAGTTTCAATCTAAAATTTAAAAATTTCAATTAAAAATTTGAACTATCCTCAATAATGATTAATATGAACGTACTTTAGAAATAAACTTTTTTCCACTTTTTGATTTGTTTAATTCATTTATCCAGTCAATATAATCCCTCCGATCTTCAGGCTTATAGCTCGATTTATTATTAGAGATTTCTTCAAATTTCTGAGAACATTTTTCAAATTGTTTTGCCATTTGTTCAATAGCTTGAACAATATTTGATATTCTTCGATTACGCTTCTTATGTAATGATAAATTTTTTAAATTTTCGGACATTTTCTCCAAACTACGATTTATATAATCAAATTTCCTGTCTCCCAAAGTTTTGATCAGATTTTTTATCAGAAAGGTATGAAAACTTTGGTGGGGCCTATCTCCGAGACGGGGCCTTTGCCCCAAGAACTGATTTCAGTTTTGGGAGTTTGGGCACCGCCTCTACCCCCCTTCCAAGTTTCAGCCCATTCTGAGAGGTTCAAGGAAACTGTAGTTACGCACGCCGACCTCCCCAAACAACGAATTCCCGGAAATTCTTCAAAAGACGGCTCTTACTGTTTATCTAAAAAACAATGAAATAAAATATAAATAAAAAAAAATAAACTTACCTTTTTTGTTATTTTTTATTTATTTCCTTAATTTTTTTAAATTTATTTTATTTAATTTAAATTGAAACTTTTTCAGTAGAAAATTATATGAAACTAAAATGTCAATAATAGCAAACAATAACAAATAATTCTGGCGGTGTTACCATGTCTATATACTGACGCTTATGTACGCCTAGCAATTTTCTTTAAATTACCAACATATAATAAAGCAATTTATAGTAGTTATTTGTACACAAATAACTGACGCTGTTATCAGCTTTACGTAAACTGACATTTATGTACAACCAGTAACCGTTTGAAGGGAAAGATTACCGTAATTAGTCGCTTACACTCAAAAATAAGATAGACTGCAAGGTCAAATATTTGTTTCGACTTAGAACATAGTTCAATATCCGACACAAAAGTCGGTAATTTAAATTGGTCTTTTCAGCTGACCTTAAAACTGGCGGCCGGGACAAACTCCTGTTTATTGGTGTTCAGGTTAGTTTCAAAACTAACAAACAAGTCGGAGGCATATTTTAAGCCGGTGTGCCAAAAATATGTTAACTATGAGTGAACTTGTAGGCCGGTTCAGTAATCGACGCCCATGCCAGTACAAATACTTGACATTTCTTTGCGAACTGGCGCGATGGTATATTGGGACATAGCATACAAAAAAAAAGAATTCTTTTTATGAAGCAATTTTCATATAGTAATGTATAGAAATAGACAAGTAAATTATATCTAATAAAATATTAATTTAACACTGCCAGTGGGTGAATGAAATAATTATTTATATGTTATATGAAGCAAAAAATTAAATCTGTGTGGAATAACGATATAGATTTCATATTTTATTATAAGTCTGTACCATAACTCTTAAACTATAAAATTATTTGATATAACAACTTAGCCAACGAATTTATTTCAATCCATTCCTGATGATTTTAGTAGAAATAACTATTTTCGATTTTAGATCCATTTTAAAAGATATTCTTCGTATTCTTCATTCTGAATTCTTCTAAAATTTAAAATTTAGTCTTAAATTCAAGTTCTAGAAAATTATTGGTCTACGAACTACGTTGAGCGATATTTTAAAATTGTAGATACTATCTAGATACTATGCTAGATAGTTTTCTTAATACATAATTTCTGTTCTAACGTATACCTAATGTTGATGAAGAAATTTTTTCTTATAATCTATATATTTATTGATCTTATCATTACAAATTATACGTATAAAATAATTATTCACTTTAATTCATTGACTTGGCGTATAATTTGTTGACAAAAAATTTGAAGGTCTTATAATATTTTTACGTCAAATGAAAAAATAATTGAGAAATTTACTTACTTATCATTCAAAACATTGTAGGTACCTTGTTGAATAATAGCATTCACTCCAAAAAACACAGAAATTTTTCAAAAACAAAATATTTTTGCCAATTTTATAAACAAAAATATTTTAAGAGTTTGTTAGTTGAAAACAATAAAAAAAATGTTATCTCAAAACTAGGCACATTCTTAATTCTATGTTTAAAATATAATACTTGAGTATCTGTATTAAAAATTCTTCACCATAGGTAAATATATGCCCTTGATCGTTTCGATTGATTTTCATCTGGACAATAAAAAATAAATAAATTGTTTATAAATTTTCCGTTCGCACATAAAACATAATATAGTTCAGTAAGTCCATGCATGTTTTACTTACGCAATTCTCTGTGTGGTATGTACAAAAATTTATCATGCCAATTATTTTGGATTTTGTTCTACTTTAAAAAATTAAATAATATTTTTTCTATTTTATTTTTTCCTTAATAAAATTATTAAATGACAAATAATAACAATAACATCATTCATTCAAAATGTTAACGATGCGGTCAATTTAATATAACGTTAAAATCACAAAAAAAAAAAGATACGTAATTTTTTTTTATTATTTTGAACATATTCGAAGAAAAAGTATGTGTAGAATAAAATTAGAGAAATAATTTATGTGAAATGAAAAGAAAGCTTTAAAACGATGACGTCAAATATGGAAAATACATATATTAAAATTAAAATACTATTCTTGATAAGATATTGAAAACCGGTATAATTTAGTTAAAATCAGATAAGATTTAAGGTATATTTTATTTTGAAAGATGTAAATTTGGATTTTTATTTATACTTTATGAAGATAAAGAATGATTAGTGTAACAAAATAGAGACTATGCCAATCAATGAATTAGTCATATAAAATAACTTAAATTATCTTGAGTACAACGGATGCAGATTATGGGGATTGTTATTGACAGTTTAAATTTTTATTTTATAATATTGCATAGAAAATGGAACAAAAATATTATATACATTATATAAATTAAAAGCTTAAAATAGTTTTATTAGTAGATAGTAAGTAATACACTCCATAGCACTTGGATAAAGCCAACATATATTATACAATATATTAAATATGATGGCCTTGAATAGGGGCCATCGGTGGCTTTTTGATGCTTTTTATTTCCAGCAATTTGAAAAGCAATTTAATGTAGATAATATTAGCGTTTTTTCGACGCTCCGATGACAGAAAGTGCCAAAAATCGTCTTAGAAAACTAAAAAACTGGAAAAAAAACATTAAAAATATCCAACAACGAAAAACATTAAAATATACAATTTTTCCTTTTTTTAACTTTCTAATATGGCACTTGAATAGGGCTCTCAGTGGCACTTGAATGAGCTACCGAAAGATCTGAACAAAATTTTTAACAAACATATGAACATATTTTGCTCCTATTCAAGTGCTGTGAGGTGTATAACCAAAAAATAGTCCACAGAACTTTTTATGAAAAAAAAATTTAAAAAAATTAAATTATTTCAATTTTAATGAAAGTAAATGAAAGGCCATGAACTCAGTTGTAAGTTTTATTTTTGATAAAAATATTATTATTAAAAAAAAAATTATTAATTTTCTAAATTAAATAAAGTTCAATTAACAATTTTTATAAAATTTGTTTTTTTTAATATTGAAAATGATACCAAGAATTGATAACTTCCATAAAGGTTCATATTATTTTTCGGATGGTAAAAAAAAGTAAGTTGAAATCATTATAGAGATATTGCTTGATTCGAGGATTGATGATTTTTTTTTAATGAACTAAAGTTGTAGTAATTTTAATTAATCGTATTTTATTATTTGTCATGAAATTATTGTTTAACATACGAATGTGATTTCGATTTGAATAAATCTATAAACTCTGTTTAGAAAATGATTAGAGATTTGAATATATTCATATTATATAAATGCAGAACAAATTTTTTACTTGTAGGTATGGTAATTTTATTGATTGCAATCAAAATCTTTTTTTTTTCTTTTATAACAATATTTTAATATTTACAATATTAAGGTTTTTGGTTTTTAATAATGGGAGACGCTTTGTCTGGTTTTTTTTTTATTTATTTATATTTATAAATAGAATCATATGGCTTAATGTATTAAGTATAGGTATGGAACAAAAGATTATTTTTATTTTATTATAAATTTAATATTTTTCTGTGCTTGTATAGTTGTATTTATATAATGTTAATGATATTGATATTATGTATATCGCTACCTAAAAATTATAATCGCCTATACGCCTTCCTCAAAATTTTACAAGAGTTTTCTACCTTTAAGAGTCTATTATAATAAATATAAATAATACAAAAAATAATTTTTTTTTTCTTTTGCAGTCGGCTGTAATTCCAAATTTTTAGTCAATTCCTCATCTATAACTCATTCTTGAAATTGACATATAGACAGACATTTATAAATCTTAGGCAGCGATATGTCTATAATTGTATACAATATAAAATATATTAACCATATACCTATACTTTCATCATTCTCACCTTATTATTTTGTTTTTGAAAAATACACATGGATGGTAATTTTCCATGCTTGATAAAATAATTTAAAAATGATTGGCTCTAATTTATTTTTTTCTTGCAGATATGTTATACATTATTTATATGATGGTTATAATATCATTTTAAAGAAAATTCATAAATTATCTAATAATCCATTTAACAGTTTTTCTTCAAATTGGAAATTTAATAAAAAAATTAATACAAGAATTCTATCAAGTATACCGATAAAAGAGGCGAAGAAAATTAAGCATGTCAGGTATACACAATGGAGTCAAACTGAAAATAAATTATATAAAGAAAATTCCATGCAAACTAAATTACTAAAAATGAAACCAAATCAGACTCAAACAAATCAACCGAATAAATTTACAATTTTCACTCAAACTGAAAATATTGTGAACTCACAAAATACACAAACTGATGATTTAATTATTGCCCTTCAGACCGAAATATCAAGTTATTGTGAAAGTGGCAATAGAAAAATAAGTGAAGGTAAATTTGAGGATTTAATAATAAAAAAAAATGTATGTATTTCGAATTTTTTTTTCACGATTTGCCTGTTCTAAGACGTCCAAAAATCGGCTAGTTCTATTTTCTTTTTGGTCATCGAGATGATTATTATATAAAATGATCTTAAAATAATTCGTTAATCGTTTTAAAATTAATTTTTATATTTTTTATTTCATTTTAGATAAAAAATCGAATGACTGCTTATTGGCTATTAAAAATGATTTGAGTTTAAATTATAACATATTATCAAAAATTTCAGAGTCCTTAATTGAACAAAATAATATAATTCAAAATAATTTTAATATTTTGGATAAAATTTCAAAAATTACCTCAACATCTAAAATGGATTTAAATGAAATTATTAAAATCGTACAACAAAATAAGCCTTTTGCCAAGAAAACCGTGAATAAAAGAAAAATCGCAGTAAAAATATTTAAACGAACAAAAAATCGTAGTTTTCTACGTATACTTGACATGTTATTGGTTCAAAATAAACTTCTTGAACAATGGCTCAAGTGCTCAGAGAGGTAAAATTTTTCCATATTAAGATTTTATTTAATTTCTTATTGTTTTTACCATTAAAAAACGATAAGTTGTTGATATGACATAATTCGAATCCAATAATTTATTTTCACTGGAATTGGTAGATCCAAAGTACCAAAATTCCGTTTGGACCAAAGGACCAGTCAAGAATCACGAAATTTAATGAAGGGTGAAAATAGTTTTAAGTAATATCATAGATTAAGAATATACATAGATTGTTAGCTTCATACAACATTATTTTTGGTATTTTTATGTGAATGTGTTAGTAAAACAAAATAAAATACGTGATAATTATCAATATATGAAAAGAATTTTATTTAGTTTTACTAACACCTTCACATAAAAATACCAAAAAAGGCTGAAAAAATGTTGTATGAAGCTATAAATCTTTCTGTATTCTTAATCTATAGTAATATGTAACTCTATACTGTAGCTACATAATTTGTTTCCAGTTGCTCACAATAATAATGAAAACGATTACTCAATTTTCAAAATATTCAAACCCTCCAACAATCTCTAATTGGTCGCAATTTTTATCAAAAGCAATCTAATTCAGCTTTAATTTCAAAAATTTAATTTTTCTATGCCTAGCAATAAAAACGATCAATGCAATCACGAAGCTAAAAATAGTGCAACATGTGGATTTTGTGGAGATAATTTATGCACGGAACTATTAAATAAAGGTATTGTTCTGTCGATGTAATATTGTTGTTCTGTCGATGTAAGTTTTTTTTTTAGATTCAACTATAAATAAAGGAAGATTAAAAAATTTTAAAAATATTTGGAATCCTAAAAAATAGTGATCAATTAAAACGACAATAAAATAAAATCGTCAATAAAATTTAAATAAAAAGTATATACTCATGTATTTTTAATTTATAATCACATATAATATACATATAATATAATGTGTTATTTTAAAGGTTTACCAGTTAAGATTTTATTCGGTTCATTTTTAGATTTATCTTTATCTTATTGTAGCTTCTGTCTCTTTGAATCAAAATTAAAAAAAAACCTTGACTAAACTATAATTAAAAAGTACTCTAAGGCATAACATTCCACTTTGTTCCACTTTGTGAATCTTTGTTTTGACCCTCAACCTAAAAATTTTTTCAATGTTAATTTTTCCATAATTATATCATATTAAAATAATAAATATTACCATTTCGGTAAAATTGTCTTCACATGCCATTCGAATTCGTTCAGAAGTTGCAGGTGATAACAATTTAAATTCAGAAATAAGATTTCGTTCAACTCGAGCTGAAGTAATTGCGTGTTTTATGGCAAAAAATACTGACGAAGCCAAAAAAAGTGGTGGTTCGCCAACAGCTTTCGAGGAAAATATAGCTTTTGGATTTGAGACACCTTTTAATAGGCTAACATTAAATTCTAATGGAATGTTAGTGAAACTGGGTATTTTATAGTTGCTAGGTCCTTTGGATAGTATTGTGCCTTCAGGTGAATAGAGCATTTCTTCTAACATAAATAAACCATATCCCTGCATAAAACCTCCTTCAATTTGTCCAATATCAATAGCAGGATTCAAACTTTGTCCAATGTCCATAACAATATCGGTTCTTAAAACCTGATGATTTCCGGTTAAGCAATCAATCTCTACTATTGAAGCTGCCGCTCCAAATGTGTAATATAAAAATGCTTTTCCAGAATTTTTGAATGGATCATATTCAATTTCAGGAGTTTTATAAAAACCTGTTGCTGATAAACTTATTCTTTCCAAATAAGCTTTTGAAATCAAAAATTCCCAAGATTCTTGAGGGTATTTCATTTTGATGGAGCTTAAACGACTATTTATTTTATTACAAGCATCTAAAACTGCCATACCGTTAAGATCAGAGCCTAAACTAGCGGCCGTAGCCGTTGTATTTGGAATTTTTTCAGTTGCCGTTTCGGTTGTATGTATTTTGTCTATAGGAATATCTAAAGCTTTAGAAGCAACTTGAATCATTTTCGTGTGCAAACCTTGACCCATTTCAACACCCCCATGTGCTAACAGAACAGATCCGTCTTCATAAATATTAATTAGTGCGCCTGCTTGATTCGCATGGACTATAGAAAAAGCAATCCCATAAGTAGTAGGACAAATTGCAATTCCACGCTTCCTCCAATAATTTTTCTTATTAAATAATTCGCAGATTCTTATTTGTTCATAATAATTTGACTGTTCAATACACTCATCCCAGCATCTGTAATTAAATTATGAATTTGAAATAAACTATTTCAAAAAAGACTATAATAATAACAATAAATTTTACCTCCGAACATTGCACTTTTCAATAATTTGATTGTAATGTGTAATATCTCCATTTTTATACATATTTAGTTCAACTATTTTAGTGTAGTCCGTTCTGCAATATACAGCAATATCTCTTATCATATGTTCACAAGCGAACATTGCTTGTGGACTACCAAAACCTCTAAAAGCCGTATTCGAAGGTAAATTTGTTTTGCATACAAAAGAAGTGATTTTAATATTTGGAATGAAATATGAGTTAGTTATTGTCATTACTGATCTATCTATAACTCCAAAGGAAAGATCAGTGGTACAACCACCATTACTATACATTTGCAATTCACAAGCTAATATTTTTCCTTCAGCTGAGCAACCAACTTTATATTTAAATAAAAAAGGGTGCCTCGTTCCACTTACTTGCATATCTTCATTTCTGTCTAACATACAACGAACAGGTTGTTTCAATTTAAATGCTGCTATAGCAACAGGAATAGAAACAAGCATACTACGAAACTCTTTACCTCCAAATGCACCGCCAATCCTTTTCACTCGAACATTCACTTTAGATTGTGGTAGTTTTAAAACTCGAGCAATAACTTTTTGTGTATCTTTTGGCATCTGCGTTGAAGAAAACAACTCTATTTCGTCAGAATCTCTTGGATACGCCACAGTAGCATTAGTTTCTAAATAAAAATGTTCCTGACCACCCATCCTACACTCTCCTTCTATTATATGTGTTGATATCCTGAAACCTTCTTCTATACTTCCATTAATAAAAGTTTTTGGAAATCCTGGGAAAAAAGATTTTTTTGATATGGCATCCTCAATAGTGACAATGATTGGGGTTAAATCTTCATAGATGACTTTAACGACTCGTGAAGCTTCTTGCGCCAACGCTTTTGTAGTTGCTACTATAGCCCCTAATATTTGCCCTTCACAATTTACTACGGAAGACGCGAAAATTTCTTCTTCACCAGGTACAGGTCCAATAAAATTAATTTCTTTGGGAATATCTTTAGATGAAAAAAAAGCGTAGACACCTGGAATAGACAGTGCATCCGTGGCATCTACGGACAAAATTTTTGCATATGTTTTGGTGCTTAAAACCAAAGCCAAATGTAGCTCGTTTTCCATTTTTGGAATATCATCACAATAAATTGCTTCCCCAGAAGCTTGCTTGAATGCTGATGTATGAACAATTGGTTTTCCAATTGAATCGAATTTAGATTTATTTGTTTGTTGGTATATTTGAGCACTGCTTGGTACTTTTGAGTAGAATGGTTCAATCGCACTCTTGTCAAGCTCAGAAATTTTAATCTTACTATCAGTAACCTTATTTAATTTTGATGAAATTATCAAAAATGCTTTAAAAAAAAGGCTAAGAACTAATGAACGACGATAAGACACCATACCACCAGGTGCATTGGTTGATAACTGGGTTTCCTTGGATATGCTCCCAATAATTAACTGTAACAACTTCTCGTCCCATATTAAATCTTGCGCAAGTCTCGATGTTTCAGGTGCTTGTATAATGGTTGGTGCCATGCCTCCAAACGCCATGTCTAAACATTTAATTTTGTTTGTACTTTCACAGAAAACTACGTTAAAAGCAGCAGTTACAATCGCCATATCGTCATCACGACGCCTTGATTGCTTGAAAGCTAAAATGAACTGATTTTGCTTACTTTTGGGAACTTCAAACCCAATAATAATTTCCTCTGGTTTAATTATATTTTCTTTGTAACCAGTGTAAAAACTACTGTTAAATGATATTTTGTCCTGTGATTTCCGTGAGGCAACCAATAATCTGAAACGATGCTTGTTAATTTTTTAACTAAATATGGCAACAACTAAACTTACTTAGCCCCAGCTACTATTAGAATTGGATTTAAGTCTGAAATAGGACTGCCAGTCATCAAATTCCCTACAATCGAAGCAACATTTCTTATTTGTTTTCCTGCAAAATTGGTTAACATATCAACAATGCATTTATAACTTCTATTTTCTTCTTCTGGTCCATTTTGAATTTGTTGATTCAAAAAAGTTTCTAAATTCGTTAAGCTAACAGATGACCCAATAAAAAAACCATTTTCAATTTCTTTTATTTGATTCAATTCTTCAATCTCTGATGTGCTTATTAAAATAGGATAATAAGAATTCTTAAATTTAATTTCAATACTAATTTCAGTATTTCCAACAACGATTTTAGCATAAGGAAATTTATTCTTTAAGTCAATTAGTTCACATAAATTTTTTGGTCGATACCATCTAACTTTGGGACCCTTAAATAATAAATACTGACTATCAAGTTCATCAGATAGTTTCAATTCTGGAGGAAATATAGGCTCTTGTGTTGGGTCATATGGAATAAATTCTTTATGTTGGAACAATTTATTTTTATTTTCCGTTAAATCGTTTAATCGTTGATATCCATTGAATTTGCAACAATTTTCTTCCATGCAGCAATTAAATTCATTGGTAAAAGTTTTATAACCTTCAAGAATAGGACGATAGCCTGTGCAACGACAAAGATTACCCTGAAAAGCAGTTTCCAAATCCTTAATAGATGGTATTGGAGAATTTCTTAACAAAGTGTACATTGACATTACAATACCAGGTGTACAAAATCCACATTGTGATCCGTGTGCTTTAGCAATACGTTCCTGCACAGAATGTAATTTAGTTCTTGTACTTCCAATTCCCTCAATTGTAGTCACAGCTCGTCCATGCATTGAACAAATAGGAGCGAGGCAAGCATTAATTGCATAGTGCTCAATTTCGTTCCTTTTACGATTCATCTTTGATACCATAACCGTACAGGCACCACATCCTCCTTCGCCACAACCAAGTTTTGTGCCACATAATCGTAGTTTTTCTCTTAGGTATGTTAATAAACTACACTCTGGATCAGGATTTGGATCTACAATCTGAAAATAAATAAATGTATGAGCCATAAATTTAGAATTGTGATAAATTTTTGATTCTGATATAAGTATAGGGTTTACAATTATAATATCCATTTGCCAAGTTTAAAGATAATTTTATAACAACTATGCGGAGATTTTCATTCGATGATGTTAATAAATTCTTTCTAGATCTTTAATGTGTGTTTTTGAATATTTTTATGGTCGTCGACGTTACGTCATCAGTGTCGCTATTTGTGAAAATTACTAAGTAAGTGTTCGATTATTATCATGGACAGTTTGTTTGTTTAAATTTTTTTTTTCATTATTACGTTTCACTCAATTCTTACAACCTTCTATAGATTATATTTGCTATACCTTTTTTCCATTCACAAATAAAATTAGAACCGATGTAACCTCACTAGACATAATTTGAATCTTCCAATATTAAACTTATACTAATTTAAGAATATTTATAAAATTCAATTCTTGGAACTTAGTGTTTTAATCATGTACTTTAATATTATTTTCCTTGTATGTACAATTTGATAAGAGACTTACATGTATTATGTATACATGTAGAGTAAATTTTTGTTTTGAGTTTTCTTTATCTCTAAAATAATACTCCAAGGCTTAACAAAGCCTTTTTTTTAGAGATATTTGTTACTTAAATATTTAGAATTTTTATATAAGGCGAAGCTAAGTATTTACCATAGATTAAGAATACACCAAGATGGGAAGCTTCATACAACATTATTTTTGGTATTTTTAAGTCAATGTGTTAGTAAAACAAAATAAAATACGTGATAATTATCAATGTATGAAAAGAATTTTATTTAGTTTTACTAACACCTTCACAATAAAATACCAAAAAGGACTGAAAAAATGTTGTATGAAACTTCCCATCTTGGTGTATTCTTAATCTATGGTATTTACTGAAGTAGGTGTATACTTTGAGGTTACATTACTATATCCTAGTAGGTATAATTTTTTTACTAGAAGCATAATCCTGAAATTTCAATGAGTTTTCATAATCATTTAGTTTCCATTTTCATTTTCATTCAAATCCACTAGTTTATCAGTGTGGATACTTAGTTCAAGATCTTTGAAAAGTATTTTAAAAAGGTTGATTTTTATAAGTCATGAAAATTTTCTTAAGTTCCTTTGGAGATTACGTTTTCGCGAAATCGGAATTATTTTTATTTAGCTTTTTTTTCACGCAACACCTATTGATCTTCCACGGAACATACTATAAACTCTGATTTATAGTAAGATTTATATAGTAAGGATTCCGTAATTATTTAAAATTTGGTCACACATCTATAATGATACTCAACTTACTTATATTATTCAGCATTCCGTTTTAATTATTAAACATATTATTTTGTTCACCCTTATCTTTACAAGGAAAAAAATCAAACTTTGTTTTCTGCATTGAAAATAAAAATTTTTAAACATATAATTTATATACATACGTATTGTAATAAATGTTTATTTAATTTTATGAAGTATAATGTTAGCCTTAGTGATAAGTTTGTACAATTTCAGCACTCAAAACTTAAATTTCAATATTTTCCTGATAATCGAAAATTAGTTTAAATAAATGTTATACATTTCACATTTTATATAACTTACAATCAAAAACAAGGCAGTCTAGAAGTAGTTAATAAACGCTTCTACAAACTGTCTCGATTTATAAATGCTAATAGACTACTTCTATATTGTCTCGATTGTAAGTATTTATAAAATGTCCTATATGTTTAAATTATCCTAGAAGAAAAATTTTGTATATTGACTATAAAGTAAGAAGATAAGAATCAAAAACTCGACTTTATTGCATATTTCTATACTTTTATTGCACTTAGTATAATAGTTAGTATACAAAAGTTATAAATAAAACTGTTAAACTATTTTTTTATGCTGATTTTTTAATGTGTATTTTGAAACATGCTGTTTATACGTTAGTTTTATAGTATTTGTTTTCTTATTTACATCTTAGCATATTTACATCTTAGCAAAAAAAAAACACTGATCCTTTAAAAAGGCGACGCTCTCTGATGTTAATTTCGTGTCAGGTAATCGATTACAAAAAATTTAAAAATTAACCAAAAGCTAAAATACGTTCTAATTAATTTTATTCATGGCTATACTCCAAAATATTATGTAAATAAATATTAAAAATATAACATATAAACATATATTTATTCTGATTAATTGTTTTATATGCAAAAATACAGTTTAATTATCAAATAAAGGTTAATCTTTGTTTTCTGTTTATGGTTCCATATATTTCAAGGAATAAATGAGCTATTTGCTACCTCTGCAGCCAAAAAAATAGATTTGTTTTTATAAATTTTTTATCTTCGACAGCTTAAACATTTGATTTTTGTAGAAAGAAATATGTTCACAGGCTACTAAAATTCTCTGTTCATGGTTCAACACTCCAAGGAATAAATGAACTTTTGTCCTCTTCAACCTCTTGAACCTAAAAAATTCAATTTATTATTTAAGAAAGATCTCTTCGATAGTCAAAATATACCATTTTTGTAAAAATATCTTCACAAGCCATTCGAATTCTTTCAGATGTTGCCGGTGAATTAAATTCGAAAGATTCACTCAAACATCGTTCTTCCCGTGCAGAACAGATTGCATCCCTAATTGCAAAGAAAATAGATGAGGCCAAAAATACTGGTGGTTCTCCTATAGCTTTCGATGAATATACTGCTTTAGGATTAGGAGCTCCAGTCAAAAGACTAACATTAAACTCAAATGGAATATTTGCAAAACCAGGTATTTTATATGTTCCAGGTCCTTTGGAAAACATTGTGCCGTCTGGTGAATAAACTAATTCTTCTAAAACATACAATCCGTATCCTTGTGTAAATCCTCCTTCGATTTGACCAATATCAATAGCTGGATTCAAGCTACTTCCAACGTCCATAACAATGTCAGTTTTTAATACCTGATGATCACCTGTTAGACAATCAATGTCAACAACTGAAACCGCACAACCATAAGTATAATAATTAAATGGCACACCGGTATTTGTTTTCAGGTCATAGCCGATTTCCGGAGTTTTGTAAAATCCAGTAGCTGAAAGACTTATTCTCTCCAAATATGCTTTTTTAATCCATAAATCCCAAGACTCATTAGGAAAGCGTTCTTTTATAGAACTTAAACGTTCATTTATTTTATTGCAAGCATCTAAAACAGCCATTCCATTTAAATCCGACCCTAAACTGGCAGCTGTTGCTGTTGTATTTGGTACTTTATCTGTTGACGTTTCAGTTATATGTATTTTTTCAGGAGAAATTTCTAAAGCTCTGGATGCAATTTGAATCATTTTGATATGAATGCCCTGCCCCATTTCAACTCCACCGTGAGTTAACAAAACTGAACCATCTTCGTATATATTGATCAGAGCTCCCCCTTGGTTTAAAAACTGAGTAGTAATCCCAATTCCGTAGGTAGTCGGACAAATTGCAATTCCTCGTTTTTTCCATTTATTTTTTGAA
>CAXFZM010000452.1:0-26156 GCA_964007475.1 Hybos culiciformis
CTTTTGCCTAGTAGGTTAGAGAACATTTTTTCAATTCTCGAAAGTCGTGATGAAAGAGTTTATTCTTCATATCGCTTCTTCTTTTCTCTCTTGGTTTGCTGATTATTTGTTGTTGTGGTCAGTGTGGAGGGTGTAATGTGTGATAGTATCATTTTGATTTGTTTATGAGTTCAAAGATTGGTTTGATGAGATTAGAGGTAGCAAGAGAAATGGCGATTGTAGTGTGGTGGTGGTAAGTGAAAGAGATAGAGAGATAGAGATTTATGAGTGATAATGATTCGTGACTCGCCCACCACATTGTCACCACTACTGGTGGATTGGTGGTTAAATAGGAAGATGGAATGCATTTACACTGTCCTCCATTTTTGTGGCTTTTGTATTTGCTCATCGGAACTTGACCAATTCTAGTGTTTGCAATTCACGTTTTTAAAAATGTGCAAATAACGAGACACCCATTGAGTGTTTGTGGAGTTGTGCTCACAATTTGTTACACATCAGTAGCGATGATGGACAATGGGACGATGATGATGAGTATGACGGTGATGAGAGTGAGCATGCCCTCGCCATTCTCATCACATTATCACACTTCTCTATTCCTTCATTTGCTTGTCATCATCGTACACGCATTTAATTAACCACAAACACACACACACGCTTGCCTTCATTTACAGTCCCCCTTTCTGTTTGCCTTCATCTTGCTGGCTCTCAGTTTTCATTGTCCTTATCAACACATACTGGTCGGTTAGCGTTTGTATAATTTTTGTTTTGTTTTGTTTTCTCTTCTTCTTTGATTGTTGCATTCGCTCTTGTTGTTATTATTTTTTATTTATTTATAGCTGTTTATAGCTGACCATTGTGCCAGTGCTAGGCAGTGAGAGTCTTACGCTATCCATCCGCAAACGAGTGAAGAAAGAGATACTTTTTCACGAATTAATTACGCTCTCATCTTCTTCGTTTTTTCTTTCTTACTCGTCATCCAAGTCGCCATACGTCGCTGTTGTTTGATTCCCGTGAATTACGTGTGTTCCCATTTTCTCACATACGAGACAGAGTTAGTGAAAGAGGTATAGAAAGAGAAAGAGAGAGGGGGAGTGTATTTGGTATCATGTACTCATTAGACTCGGTATCGAATCGTGTAATTCGATGCAGGAGCTCATATATGTGTGTGTGTGTTGAAAGAAATAATACGACAGAATTCGTTTTCTTTCTCTCTCTTCCTCTTCATCTATCTATCTACCTAAACCTTATAATTTGAAACTTTTTGTGTGTTAGAAAAAAGTGTTTGATTTTTTTTTGTATTTGAAAAAGAAGGAGTGAATGTGTTTGTGTGAGTGTTAGCGTTGAAAATTTAATATTCGGTCAAGAATAGCGAACACAACACAACAACAAAAAACGAAGACGAACGACACCAATCAAATGTTCACCTCCGCTTTTTTCTCATTTCATTTTGTAAAATGAAACGGTAATTAGAGGGATTGATAGTGAGCAGCCACTGCAAAGAAGGATAGAGAAAGAGAGATGGTCTACAAGTAATGATGATTCATGACAATTTATCGAATTGAATGGAGTATGAAGTTTGGTAGTGGGTGCTGCTGTGTTCACTGCCTCTTGTGTGCCCTTCTCTTATATAACTTGCAAGCACTAGTTGTTCGAGAATTAGATGTTTGGTCTCTTGTGAATGACTCCACATACATCACCATCAACATCGAACTGATGGTGGTATTTGTCTTCTTCGCTTCTCCATCCTTCCCGTTTGCTTCAATTCATTTGAAAAAGACGACGTCAATGAAGCAACTTGCACACACACACACACACACACAAAAGAGCAAAACGTAAATACGCCCGAATTTCTTTTTTTGTAGTTGATGATGATAACGAATTGCTGTGTTTTATTATTTGAAAGGATATAAATGAATGCGTGTATGAATGCGTGTGTGCACATCACCACCAACGATGATGATGGAATGCGCGATTTAGTTTTATACGTTTCTATTTGGATATAATTTTCTCATATCCACCACCATTTGTCTCCTCCATTCGATGTGTGTATGCGTGTGTGTGTGTGTGTGTGTGTGTGTGTGTTTGTGTGTGGATATAAATGGTTGGTTCACAAGGCACGTTTTGTAATGGGACAATTGCCTTTTGTGTGTGTGGTTGTGTGGTAGAGAGAGGGGGATTGAGAGAATGGAATAATGAAAGCAGAAAACAAAAAACAAGTCTGAATTTTGCATACACTAGCGTCAATGACATATTGCTTGCTGCTTGGGGATTAACTCGTGTTCTACCAACGTCGCCTTTGTTGTATTCGTGTCGTTCTCTCTGTCTCTCTCTCAGTTTTCAATCGACGACAGCATTTTATCATGCAAATCGCCTCTTTCATTTTTTTTCGTTCAGATTTGTCATTCTATTTCTGAGCGCATTTGTTGATGTTGTTGTGTGTTTGTCTCCAAACCGCCCGTCCTAAATACGAGCATTGAATGAGAAAGAAATAGTTTGGTGTGTGAGGTTGGAGATGTGTCCACCTAGTTGGAGAAAGTGCTGCTTGTCACCTGGTGTGTGTGTGTGTGTGTGAGTACGTCATTGTGAGGGACATCTTGAGTAGTAGTGGTGATGAATGGGTTGCACTTGTTGTTGCAGTCCAGTAATCCGAATTCGATTAACCCCACTCACATTCATGTTGTGAAATATGAACACACTCTATGGTCTGTAGTGGTGTAGTTCACTCATCTTCACATCCACCAACCCGACCACCATTGCCACCACTAGCTTCATTAATAATTCATTCTTTATTTTTTTCTCTCTATCCATTATTATTGTCTAACCTCTCAGTACGCATTCTTCTCCATCTCTTTTTCTTGCTTGCTTGGTTGTTTGTGTGGACACTGGTTGTGTGTATCTGTGTAATGTTGAGAAGAAGAAAATAGAAGGAAGAAGAACGAAAAAGGACGAAACAAAAAAAACATGAAAGAGAGGTAAAAAAAGCGGTTCACACCTAAATCGTTCTATTTTCGGTCACTTGTCAAAAAGCCGGAGGGAGGGCAAGTTCATTGATTAGTAGAAGTGAGTGGAGAGTGAATGGGCAGTGTTGGTGAATAGAGTATGTGTGCGATATTTAGCATCTTCACATGATGATCACCAATGAGTTGACTGTGCATGATGATGATGTTGGTGTGTAGTGAATGATCACGAATGCATACACACACACTCATGCATGACATTAGCTAGTTTGTCTTGCTCATTTAGATGAATGTTTATTTATACTGCGTCATTATCACATTTACACATTCGTCAATAGGGTTCGAATGTGAGGGTGAGTGTGCGAGAATGGTGGTGATGATGATTAGGATTGTAGTGTCAGTTGTTGTTGTTGTGATGATGGTGTGAAGTTCGCACACTCGATACATTCACTCACTACCAAATGAACTCGTGCTCGCCTCATTATCACCACACAAATGACGGGAGGATGACGCCCGTGTGTGTGCTTCCCTATTATCCTCATCATTCTCTAAACCACTTGTTGCTCGTCACATCCCAGGTAGTGCACGCATGCACGCTCCACTCAGTGCATGTTTCCAAGCGAATTAGGGCGTTAGACATTTTTTTCGTTGTTGAAAAAAACCGAAAAGATAAAGAACACTCGAATTTGATGGTGGTTGTTGTGGTGATTATGCAATCATAATCTCCTTTCGCTATTTTGCTCTTTTTTTCTCTTGCTCTTATTTTTACAACTAGACACAACATAATAAGCGAATACAAATTCGACTGAAAGGTGAAAAAGAAGTTTTGTGTAGTGGGGAGTGCAAGTGAATCACACATGGATTATCTAATTGAGTTGATGTGCCAGTGAATATGCGAACTAGACAACAAAGAGTGATGTAGATTACAGGGATGAGTAGAGAGAGAGTGGTTGGTGTTGTGGGACGATCACGAAATGCGTGTTTCATTCACTCGATTGTCACTTCGAGGTGGGCAAGAATGTGGTCCAAACATGTTGGCATTGTGTTGGTGCATTGCACATCCACTTCCTCTTCAAGTGCCCAGTCTCTGCAATGTCGATAAGAGTGAGATGAAGATTTGTTTGCTCTTTCTCTTCCCATCTTCATACTTTTTGCGCTCTTTGTTCGAACTTCACTATCGATTAGGTGAAGTTTAGATTATTATTATTATTTGCAAGAGTGAACTATTTACATGCACTTGAGTGGAAGAGATGGTCATCGTTTCGAGATCATTTGTCATATTCTCATATACGAACATGTTTACTTCAAACATGCTCACTTCACAATCGTTTCTGTACTCTTTCTCATTTGCACCGACAATCAAATGATGTTTTGGTTGTTTTATGTTTGCTTCTTTTTTTACATCTTCTACTTGTGTTCTTTAAATTCTTTCATAACTTGAAATCATTTTGTTGCTTGGTTGTCTTATTTTATTTTTAGTGCCATCATCATTATTGTAATTTTTCGCCATACATATTTCGTGTGAGAGTTTTGTTACGAGTAAAGGAAGGAAGAGAAAGAGGGGAGAATGAACGTACACAACCTTACTATACATAACCAATTAGAATGAAACACTTCACTTGGACTTGGAACATAAGTGAAATGTTTGTGAGCACATTCGTAAATTGTTCGGTTTGTTCGCTGCCCTTTTCGCGGCTACACATCCACCATCTTTTCCCATCGCCATGCTTTTTTTTTGAGTGCATAGAGGGGGAGAGAGGGGAGAGATGAAGAACTAAATTCTCATTCTTTACATGTTACGAACCACTTGAAAGATAGTTAGAATGATTCTACCATTTAGAATGATGTTGCTGGCTTCCGTTCATGTTCTATTCTTGTTCTTGTTGAATGTGAGATGCGAAGGTGTACATGAGTGCTGTGTGTGTCTGTGTGAATGAATGGAACCATGCAAATGTTGTTGGCATGTGAAGTGAACTAGTCGTGGTATTCGGACATAAATTGAGTTGGACGATTGGAGTAATGATTCCGGTAGTCAGTACTATCACCGCCACTTTGGTTAAAAATTATTGTCAAGAGGTAGAGGGTAGGAAAAGGGAGATAGGAGAAGGGGAAATGATCGATTTAATTTGATCGATTCAACCATTGTCCACTATCTTCTCACACAGTGAGTCGTTCATTTTTTGGTTAACGATTAATCGATTTCCCTTCGATTCTATTGTTGTTGTTGTGCGTCACCCTCTCTCTCTCTCTCTCTCTCTCTCTCTCTCTCTCTCTCTCTGTGGAGCAAGGGTGATTGGTGTGGTGAGTTGTTTCCAATCCAACTATGCACTCTTTTGCTTATCCGGTCATATTATTCTCACTTCGATTTATGCATGATGTTGGTTTGCATTCAATATCAAGTACTTCAAACCATCATCATCATCTTCTACTTTTTTGTTGTTGCTTGTTCTTATTTTAATTTGTAATAGTATTGAGAAGAGTGCTGAAAAATCGACCACCCACTGATGCTATGCATTGAAACTGATTAACGTTGTTTTATTTCTTTTTTATACTCTCTTTACCTTCTACCTGATTATTTATTCATATTGGTATTATTATTATTTATGGGACGGGTAGAAAGAGAGCAAGCAAGATATTTGATTGAAAATTAGTGTATGGTAAATGGAGTGCATTTCCACTTTCCAACAATGCATTTGAGCGTAGGATGCGAACGATAAAGTAAGAGAAAGAGAGATATCGATTTTCATTCCAATCACTCACTGTTGTCGGTGATGTTTGTGTACGCTCATTCTACCATTCTATTCTCTTTCTTTTGTTTCCTTTTACATTCACTCTTCTAAACCACACAAATTACCCTCGTGTATGATGAGAGCACGATGTTGTGGATGATAATGGTGATGGTGGTAATCATCCTCTTATTGTTAGTCAGTGAGAAAGAGTTTCACTAGTTTGGTTGTTTCTCTACACTGATTGCAAAGTCTATGGGAAAGTGAAAATGTTGTTTGTGTGCTCGGTTTAGAAAGAGAATAGAGAGACTTGATGACGTGGTTGTGTGTGTTTGTGCGCATCACCGATTCTGTATGTTTGTAGGGCTCAGTATACCACCTGTTGTTGTTGTTGGCTGCTTCGTTCGTGTCCAACACGTCCTCTCTCTCTCTCTCTCTCTCTCTCTCTCTCTCTCTCTCTCTCTCTCTCTCTCTCTCTCTCTCTTCCTTTCTTCATCTTCTACTTTGATTCTGCCAGCAAGAAATCAAAAGCGAAAACAAAGTATGAGACAGGAAGACGCATGGTGAGCACAAACAAGTGGATGCGCTTTAGTGAGCATCGGCCAAAAGTCCATTCTCATCGAGTGAATGCCCACCACCGTCATTCTCGTTGTGTGTGTTCTATTCTTCTTTTTTCTCTTTCTCTTTTCTCTTGCTTGTTTGTTGTGTGCGTTGTGTGTGTATGGCAGATCACTTGTGGACAAACAAATTCATTCTCGTGAAATGAGTGTAGGAGAATAGGAGATGAGTGAGTGGAGATGGTGCCCGAGTGGAAATATAAAAAGCAGGTAGGGTGGGTAACAAGAAAGAGAAAGAAGAGAGTGTATAATGGTAATGAAATCAAGTGAGAATGGTGGGGTACACCACCTAATTGATCAATGTTTGTGTGTCCGTGTGTGGGTGGGTGATCATAATACAAGGATGAGTGGATGAGTGTGTGTGTGATAGACGGTCATTTCCTGTTGGGTTGTCCATACACCAATATACTTGCGTGATAGAATGCAATTCGCGTGTCATATACACATTCAACACTCTCTGTCTCTCTCTCTGGACATTGCATCGATGCACTGTACCAGTTCCATTACACTATCTCTGCATACAATCATGATGTGATTATCATGTTCTATTTGTTTAGTTACTTTATTCCAATTAACATTGAGACAAGACCTCTTTATACGATTCTTGTTGATTGTTTCCATTTTTGTGTTTGTGAGTGTTGGTATTTGTGCTGTGTTCATTTTCATTTCGATTAACTTTCCAAGCACACTAAATGAGACATGGAGAAAATGAATGAAAAAAGAAAAAAAACTAGGAGAGACTCTCCAAACGTAACCTGTCTGCCTTCTCTTTTGCTCTAAAGTTCCATTGCTTACTCTGTTGTTGTTGTTGTTGTTGTTTTTTGTGTTTTTGTTCTTTCGTTCTCCAACCACCTACAGAAGAGAAGTGCAAAAAAGTGAGAGAGAGAGAGAAAAGAAGAGAGAGGATGAACAGTTGGTTTGGAAGCAGTGTTTGAATCAGTGTGTTTCAGTGCAGGATTGACTGTGACTGAGAGTGTGTGTGTGTGGATATATGGAGTGCATTGGATGGAAGTAACACAATTCACCTGGCATATTCGAATCCGTACTTCACGATCAAATGATGTGTGTGTGTAGTGAACTAGTGTGATGCGAATCATTGAATATATCCAATATTCATTGTGTCGTGCGTGTCCCTCTCTCTCTCTATATGTCTGTGTCTGTGTCTGTGTCTGTGTCTCCCTGTCTGTTCAATATATTCGGTGCATGCTAATTGTGTGTCCTCCTATTTGGTGGTATTGTTAATCTCACACGTTCTCGTCGCATCTCATCTCTTTTGTCTTCTTGTATTGTATTGTTTGTTTGAGTGTTTGTGTGTGTTTGATTGTGAGTTCGTGCTCTGCATGTTATTTATAACGTGTTCCTCTTCTCATTCTTTCATTCATGTGGCACGAGATGGTTGTGATGCACTAGTGAACAATACATCACCACCATCAGATCACTCTTGTTCCTAGAGTTCATGCGTGCATCCACACTTTTTGTTCTTCTAGAAGAATTCTCGAAGAAAGACGAAGAAGAAGTGGAGGGAGGTTGAAAGAACAGTAACGCTCAATTTGCTACCGGTCTCTGTGTGCACATGTGTTGTCGACGCTTGGTGTGAGCACATACCGGAACCGTGTTTTGTCTACCATCATCATTTCTGTCTCCATTTCTGGTGTTTAGTTTGTGTTTTTTGCTTCCTTCCACTGCTTGTGTGGATTACCAATCGAATGCAAATCATACCCCTCTATTTGTGAGCACTTGTGCTGCATGTGTCTCCAAGTGCACGATTGCCTCCAACCTTATAATCATCTATCCACTCTCATCTACATTTTCATTCACATTGACAATTACTTCGAATTGAACTGAACTTTGTTGATTCTCGTGTGTTTGTGTTTGTGTCTCGTGTGTATGGATTTTGTGTTTTTATTTTTGTGTTCACAACTTCTGTGCGTGAGTGTGTCGGTGTGTCTGTGTACTTTGTTGCTACATAAATTCATCTTGTCTCCAAATCAGAAGAACAAACATCTAAAAAAGAAACGAAAGAAGTGAACGAACACAAGTGTAGAAATTGTAAGATTATAATCTTCACCTTTGTTGTTTTTTGTCTTGTTTCAAATGAGCACCCACATCTTTTTTCACATTTGTCTCCTTCTTTGCCTGTCTCTGTCTTTCTTTTTCGGCACTTTAAACTGATCGCAAGTGTGTGTGTTTGTGATTGTGTGATGAGAAGAGTTGATGTTCATTTTGTTTCATTTACTAAAACACAACAGTACAAGACGGCCACACACTTTCGATTGTGTGTTTGTGCCAGTGAGTGCTGGTCTAATTTACAAAGGGAGATGAAGATGAAGATGAAGTGTAGAGTGGAATGTGGAAATGATAGTGAGCACAAGTGGACATGGGAATGAGTAAATGGTAGAGTGGAGTGTGTGTGTGGATTAGAGACAAGCATGGCATGACACACCACCTCTGCTTGTCCGTGTCTCAATTTGTCTAGAATGTGTTGCATAGTGTTTGGCTTGCACACCTGTATGCATTGTGCCATTCACTTTGCATCCTTTATCCATGCACGCTCTCTATCACACTTCACACTTTTCTCTCAAATTACCAGCAGAGAGTTGATGTTTGATTGATTTCCACTACTCTTCATCCTTACAAATCTTATTTCTATCATTTTAAATTTATTTCGATTTTTGTTGTTGTTGTTATATGAATCGATTTCAATCCTGGATATCGTTTGCAATTCTACCACAACAACCACCACCACCATCACTTGTCTATAAATGGAATACTAACATTTTGGCGTGCAAGGTTTTGTTCATTGTTGTGTGCTGTCATCTCCACACTATTTCAATTTGATTGTTCCACCAAATATATATATTTCGATCTCTTGTGAATGAGTGAGGTGAGTGTGGCTGTGGTTATGTGCATTTGAATTTGAATTTGAAAATATTCATTCTCTCACATTTGTGTTGTTCACTTGGTGGATGGTGGTGGTGGTATTGTGAATGTGATCGAAATGGAATGATTTGAATTGGATCAATGTGATCACTAGTGTCCTGGCCAACCATACTTTCAACTTGATTCTTTCCATTTGTGTGTGCGTGTGCTTCATTGGTGTTCCATTTCCATTTCTCTCTTACTTTCTGTATATGAGACTAATGCTTGCCATATTGTATAGTCGTGTACTTTTGTGTATAATTGTTTAAAGTTGTTGTTCATGTTGTAATGCAAGCTGCTGTTGGTGGTGGTAATGTTGATGTTGGTGTGATATAAGTGCGACTCAGTACAAGAATGCGTGTGTGTGTACAGGATGGATGTAACAAGTGAACACAAATTGATTACTCGCTACTAACTTTGGCGATGTGTTGGTTTGTATGCAGAGTGTGCATCACTTGCATCCAACCTCGCCATCTGCATACAACCACACATGGAGTTCGTTGTTTTCATTTGTTTCACGTAATCTTTACTTGTTCGTCACACTTCGATACATGGAGATGTTGTCCGCTTTCATCTTCGGTGTCGTCGGTGTTGTCGTTAAAATAAGAATGAGAAAATGAACAAGTTTACCATATTTCGAGTGAGTGTGAACAAAATGTATGAGACACAAAAACGAAGAAGCTCTGTTTGCTCACATGCTTGCAATGAAAGATGATTATCATTATTATTATTATTACTACTTCTTTCGGGTGAATTGTTCGTGTACGTTTGTCGTAGTGATAATTGGAATTGTTACCCTTGAAATTGTGCTCCTGGTGGTGGGATACTTTCACTTGAATTATGCTCATATGCAAATTGTACTCGCAATCAATTATCATTCATGACCATAACTTTAGCGTGGGAGAGAGATAGAGAAGGATCGATCCTGTGGTCAACCATGTGTGACTTGAACTTTGGTGTGTTGTTTGCTCACCTTCCATCATTGTTTCGGATGGTAGCAGGGTTTCACATGCTCGCCGGATACTTTCGATTCCCTCTCTTGACTTTTTATTATGTTTTTGTTTTATTCTCACCAACAAAAAAAGACGCACGACAATTTTAACGTTTGACAAAGTTTCACCTGAGAATCAGTGGATGAGTGAGTCACGCGACATTTGTTTGTTGGTTGATTGTGTGAAATGTCTAGGCAACGTGTGCACGTTCCAATCTGGTGATGTCCACTACCACCAACGCTGTCTTCTTTACACACTGCTCGCTACTAAATGAGTCATTTGGAAATGAGAGGTAAGACGACGAGGAAGAGAAAGAGAGATAGGTAGAGATAGTGATTGGTTGGAGGGTGGGTGTGCATTGAAATGGAACGAGAGTGAGTGAATGTGTCATGCACTTGGTGCACTGTACTCCGGCATCGAATGCCGAACAGGGGTCTCCTAATTATGCCCCTTCACATGCAACTTGGCATACGCACTGCACCGAGACTGAGTGGGGGCCGCGTGAATACAGTGCGCGCGCACTCTCTGCCATCACCCCACAATGTGTCTGGCTTTGTTGATGGGCAGTGGAGTAGTGAGATTGGCTCATCCATTCTTCCTGTGTGTGTGTGTGTGTGGTGTGTGTGTTTCACTATCACCTGCGCTTACATTGACGTGTGTGTGTGTCCAACTTTCACAAAAGTCAAAAGTATCCAAGTTTGCAGTGTGCTTGGCTCTTCTTTGCATTTTGTTGTTGTTTGCTTTTGTTCTTACTGACTACCTATCTATCTATCTTGCTCTAGTGTATCATTGATTTTGTGTAAATAAAAGAAACAGCAAAAATAAGGTTGGTGTCAAAGGGGAAGCGAAGAAGAGAAGAAGAAGTGGATGATGACAGTGACGTTCTTTGATCACTTCTTGCAACAATTCAAGTGTTTCTACTTTTCAATTGAACACTTCGTCTCGCTTATGCGCTCTTTTTCTTTCATTTCGTCCTTCTCTTCTTCTTCGTTTTCTTCTTCTTTTTGCTCGAACTTGTTCATCACCTCGATGGAAATGAATAAAGAAGACCACGACAACAACAACAACGACGAATACCAAGTAGTAGTAGAAAAAGAAGAAGAGGCGAAAATTTAAATTTAGAACTTCTAACCTCTTTTTTACTCTTGTTGTAAGTCTTCTTCTTCTTTTTTTATTGCTGATGAATTTTGGTGGTGTTTTGTTGTGGTGGTGGTGGTGGTTATTGTCATGCGTGTGTCATGTGTTGTCACCTAATCAACCAGAAGAATAAAATGAACTAGTGGTTGGTGGTTGTTGGTGGAGATGATGATGATGGTAGTGTAGAAAGTGGAACGAATGCACTTTCTACTTGTTATATGCTCATTTGCTTCAATCACAACAACAAGTTACAATCATAGGGGGGAATGTGTGTATGAATAGAATGAGGACGTGCATGAACAAATGACCACTCACTCTCGCCTTATTCACATCCTCACTTTCTTCCGATCATAATCGATGCATGTTTACTGTTGGTGAGTGAGTGAGTAGTGAATGGCCATGCACACCATCCAAATGATCGCAATCTTCTATCCACTTAATGCATCTTCTCATTTCACTTGCACTACCTTTTCTTCACTCCAATCCTCTTGGTTCCTGTGTTCGTTTGTTTGTTTGTTATATTCTCCTTTTTCACATCATCTCTAATCACTACTCTTCCCTTCTTCCTTCTTCTCTGTGTGTGCTTGTGTGTGTGTGTCTCTTTCTTTCTTTCTTTCTTGCCTTCACTGTGCATTCCAATCTATGGCCCATTAATCACCATCTTTATGTAAGCCAGCAGTAGTAGTGTTGTGTTCCAACAATCGGCATCACTCGATCGTACGTCGAACGTTAATGCAAACATCATTTGCATAATTCGTTCGTTGGCTTGTTGATTGTAACAAGCCATAAACAATATGAGTAACAACTACAACAACTACAACAACAACAACGACAATAACATCCACATTGAAAAGTTCGAGCAAAGAGAAACGAACATTCAACAACACACACAAAAAATGATCAACAAAATGAACAAACAATCCATCCATCACAATGAATGAAGGCGAGAGAAAGAGAGAGAAAGAGAGAAGAGCAAACGTTTCGAATTCACTTTTGCAAGAGTGACGCGAACACACAACCAATGGACAGGTTGAAAGTGAGGAGAATCAGTGGATGACAGTGAGTGTCGATAATGGGACTCACTTCCATCATCACTATCTCCACACACACAAACACACCCACTGGATTGTCGCCAGTTTATGTTTGCGTTTGCCAATTTTATTTCACCGTTCATCGATTTATTCGTGAAAAAATCTCTGTTTAGTTTCTGTTGTTGTTGTTTTGGTATGAACCCTCAATTTGATCACAGTTCACTTGCCTAAAATTAGCGAACTGACAGCGAGTGTTTCATTTTGTGAGTGACTTGAATGAATGATCAGTGTGTACTGTTCACTTCAACCAGATGATGATGGTGGTGATGATGGTGATAGAGGTAGTGATCAGCATGTTGCATTGTATGTTTGGCGCCAATCTCGTTCAATTTCAAGTGTGCTAGTGTGTTTGCATAAGCAAGTCGAATACTTCAATTAAATTGCTATTAACTTCTCGTTTCATTCATTCACACACACACACGATCCATTCGATCATGTGTGTGGAATAGTGAACCAAGTTCAACCATCACTTCAATTGTTCTCATTCCTCTTTCTCTTTCTCTATACTTTTTCGTGATCTTTGTTTTCGGTGCATTTCGTTCAAGGTACACAAGTAGTGAAGTAGTGCGCAAGCCTCGAAGGGTTAGTGTCATTGAATGGCGTGTGCTTGTGTGTTCTTGTATTTGTGTTTGCTTGTACAAAGAATGTGGTCATGTGGATAGAAGTGTGTAGAGTGTGAATAAATAGTGAACACAAGTGTGCATGCAACACACACACACACAAACGCGAACAATCACTTGTTCATTTATCGTTCTACAATCTTGTGTGTGTTTGATTTGATTTGGTTTGTTCATTTTGTTTTTGTTTGAAAGTGATCGCCTTAATGACTGTGTTCAATGATGATGATGTTGTGTGTGTTGGATGTGGACAAGGTGATGATGATGGTCTACTGTGGACGGTGGTCAGTGTTGGAATCGAGTACGTCGTACAATGTGTGTGCTCCACTCTACATCTTGTGTGCGCACTCACTATTCAATTCACTCGTCTTTCTATTATTATCCTTATTATTATTATTATTATTACTTTACACTTTCCTAACACTCTCTTCTTGTGTCTTGTTTTATACTTGCTCACTTCTTGTGTTTTCGTGGTTGTTGTCATCCATGGTGTGCATAGAGTCGCATACTCACACCATCACACCACCACCATCTACACCTCGTTGCTTTATAGCCACTTCTCACAGGTCAAGGAGTGTGAAATGAAATTGAAATTGAACAAGAATGGAACTAATTGATGAAATAGAAAATAGTGGTGGTGATTGTGGTAATAGTGAGAGTGTTTGTGTGAATCAATACGGCAGTAATCATCACTGGGTTTGCTCTTGTTCATGTGCACTAATTAATAGTGCGGTCATTATTATTAGTGAAGAAGGGGGGCATGTGATCGAACACTTGGATATGACCGTGTACTCGTGTATGTGTGCGTGTGTGAAGAATAGCACCGATTGATATCGAATCCTGAGAGAGAGAGAGAGAGGGGGGCATAGTGAGCAGTAGACAATCGTGATCATCACAACACAATGCATTCGAATCAGCCACCACCTTATCGTTATAATTTACGCTCATTTCTTCTTTCCTCCATTTCATACGATTTATTCTCTGCGTTTCACATTTCTCTTCTTTTTATTTTTATTTTATTTCATTTTTTGCTGCTGCTCCTGCTGCTTCGTTTTTATTTCGTGTTGTGTTCTACTCGTCGTCGTTTTTTTTCAATTTTTAAATTGTACTCTATTCACTTCCAACTTTGGAATATCCGTATTTCGGAGTGTGCACGCCATACTCCTTCTTGATAGTGATGGTGGTGTAATCTTTGTTGTTTCGCTTTCATTCGTACTCATTCTCTTTCATTTTTCCTTCTTGTTCTCTCTAATTGATTGATTGGAGAGTGGGGATGGTAGAAGTGGGAAGAAGTAAAAAGAAGTACGAAGAAGTGTCACCTTATGCACTCCCAGATCTATGTTTCAAGTGACAAATGTGAGCGAGGCGTTTTTCGTGTTCTTGTAATTAATTGAATCGCCTTTTCAATTTTTCTTGTTTTTTTCTTCTTCTTCTTTGCGTTCATGTTCATTGTTGTTGTTGTTGTCATCGTTCAGCTTGCTCTTCTTCTTCCTTTCTTGTCATTCGAACATTTTTGTGCTTTCTTTTTCCCCTCTTCTTCTTGTTGTGTTCGCAAAAAATCACCACCTCTGTAATGTGGCCAATCTCGGTGTGATCACAGTTTTACTCTGTATAGTAGTTCATTACGAAACTTAACCGAGTGACAAATCGATACTTGTTTACTTCGTTTCACATTTTTTCTTTCTTTCTTTCTTGCGTGTTGAGTTTTTTGTCATATACTCAAGTTGCTAGTTTCACCTCTTTCTTCCAAATTCATTGGAATTTTCTCACACTACTTCTTTTGACAGAGATTTGTTTTGTTCTTCTTTCGAAAACAAATGCTAATTTAGTGTTCTCCCTTCTTGGTGTCTCATATCGCGTTGATTCAATCATGTTCCAATGTGTGTGTGTTGGTTTGTGTATTATTCATGATGCATAATTGGTCGTTGTCTGTTTACCGTATATGTCGGTGCTAACTGCGATATGCAGTATTTTATTACAAACACAATATTAATCGAAAGTGAATGATGGAAGTAATATTGAAAAAGATTGTCGCCAGCACACGCCTATCGCGACAATCTGTACTAGTGAAAGGGAATGAATAAATGAATGGATCAGTGGATGCATGCAAACCACAACTTGACTTGTAAATGACTGCACTATCTAGTGTCACATCACATGTTCCACTTGTTCTTGTTCTTGTGTTCATCATCATCAACACTAATTCAACATGATAATGAACGGGGCATTCAATTAGTGCACATTTAACAGGGGGACTGCCTTGTCGATAATCGACAAGGTAGTTTGGGCGGAGGGATCAGGTTACAAATTTGTTGCTTGTGTTTGTTTAATTTACTCATTTGTTTGGAAGAAGATTCTGATCATTTATTTAATGTTTGAATGGATTCTCTCTTACTTGTTATTTATATTCACTCCTCTACTGGGTGTTGTTGTTGTTGTTGTAGTTGTGTTTGATTTGTGCTGGTGTGTGTGTTGATGTAAGACATGTGCAATGATATGTGACAAGACAATGAGATGAACGAGTTCATGAAAGCGAAATTCAATACACACACACGACCACAAGTGATAAGAGAACAGAATAAATGTGTATTTGATGTATGAGGTCATCAGCATTGAGAAGAAGGGATGCTCTCCATCCAACTTCATTCATATCGCACCCCAATATCCAATTCAATGTTTATCCACTTTCTAAATAAACTAGTGATAGTGATGAAGAAGATGATGATGATGATGATGGGAACAAAATCGGGTCAAACACAAACACACGAGCACAGATTCGCTTCATCTCACTCTCTCTCTCTCTCTCTCTCTCTCTCTCTCTCTCTCTCTCTCTCTCTCTCTCTCTCTCTCTCTCTTTTCACTTGTATTCATCTCTATTTAACAAATCCTCGATCATCGTTTCGAACAAATCGGTTTGTTCGAATGTGAAGAGAAAACGACGACGTCGACGATCAAAACGAGCATCTTCTCTTTCTATCTCTTCACTCTTTCGTTCTCTAACCGTTACTACCGATTTGTTACTCCACCACAGTTGCATTGTTGGAATGGCACATCCATGTTCGGTTCATTTTGTTGGAGATTATTTCTCCACCTTCTCTTCTTCTGCTCATCTGTTCACAGTGTGTGTGTGTTGGTCTCTTGCCAGTCGGCGTGATCATCCAATTGAATGTGTTGTGTGTGTGATTATGTCATTATTGAACTAATAGGAATTATGTAATCACCGTACTTCCTTCATGTGTCGTTCATATACCTGAAACACGAATGAGACACACTGATGCACGAAGAGAGAGAGAGAGAGTAGATGAATGATTCAATCCCGTCACTCTAATGGATTACCCGATACGGTTGGGCCAGTGGATGCAATGTTTCATTTCCCCCACTAATCGTCTGCTCATTAGTTCCATCACTCGCGCATGGGTGCCCTTCTTGCTGTTGTTTTTGTTATTTTTATTTCAATTTGATTTCTTTTCTCATTAAGTTCTCTCTGTTTTTATATTATTTTAATTACCATCTGCTTTCTTCTTTCTCTCATTTGTTGGCCAGGTGTGTTTATGCAAGTATGCGGCCGGTTTGCGCAATGTAATGGAAATGTGGACACAACCACAAGCAAGCTTGGTGAATGGCGCCATTATCCGGACGCATCCTACAATGGTAGCGAGCACACGCCAGTGATGAGTGCAAGAGAACAGGAGTAGTGCACGCAACCAAACCAAATCCAACCAACCAACCAACCATCAACATGGAGATCTCATTCCTCATCCAATTGCGCTGAACTCGATCCCGGTGCACACTAGTGCAGGGTTACACATTCCACTTTGTTCCGCTCTTCTTTTCTTCCTACTCTTCTTCTTCTGCTTCTTCCTACTCTTCTTCATTTTCTAATTTGCCTACACTCACTTTTGGTGTGCTCTCTCTACCGTGATCTACTCCCGTGACCACGAAAACGTTACATTCAGCAACTTCTTTCGTTTCTGTTTTTTTCAATTTAAATTTTTGCTTCTTCTTTGAAACAAATTAGTGAAGGAACAAACGAAACGATGGCGACAACAAGCACAACCACCAAACGATTCGAGCGTGAAGATGATCGTCGTGCACTGGGTCTACGGCATCGACGACTGGCCAGACAACTCGATCCATCACAAACGCACAACTCATCATGCACATCATCCTCATTCTCATCTGCATGTGCACCTCGTGCATCACTCATCTCACCATGCCCATTCACCTCGTTATTATTTATTGAAGCCAGCAAGTGCAAGTCATCATCGATTCTCGTCATATTGTTATTTTTTTCGTTGTTATTTTCAATTTGTGGCCAAGTGTCAACGTTCACTTCAAGCACCAATCTCCCGCCACGTTTCAAATCTGACAGTGCTGACTTTGACTCATCACAAACAGAGATTGTTGTTCGTGTGAAAGAAGGCGCCGAGTCATTGAATAAAGAGATCTATCATCTACAAGGTGAAGATCCGGATGGTGATCGGCTGTACTTCGGTGTTCTTGGAACTATTGGACGCGATTTGCTAAGAATCGAATCAGTTGGTGATCATGAAGCGAAGATTTTCTTGAAAAAAGAATTGGATCGTGAAATACAAGATAGTTACACGTTAGTGCTAACTCTAACTGATGGCAAGTTGGGCAAAGGAAATTACGTAAGTTGTTCATTGATTCAGTAATGATGATAATGATGGTAGTGATAATTGATAAATCAATTTAATCCATTCGATACAGATAACCAAATCATTATTGCTTATTGTGGAAGATATCAACGATAATTCGCCCATATTCCGTCCATTTCGTACAGCAGTGACTGTTCGTGAAGATGCCAAACCAGGCATAATCATCGAGACAGTGGAAGCATTCGATTCAGATGAAGGTCGCTTTGGACAGGTGTTCTATCAATTGGAAGAAGAGAATACTGATCCGAATTCAGTGACTGGTTCAGTGTTCAGTATACAAACTACCGATGGTAAAGGAGTGATTCGATTGAGTGGAGCACTGGACTACGAGAAGAAGTCAGTGTATCAAATCAAAGTACTGGCCATTGATCGAGCAATGGAAGGTGCACGACGAACGTCCACTGCAGCCATTGTCATTCAAGTGGAGGATGTGGATGACCAAGCACCGGTGTTCACGTCTGTGCCCTCGGTCACACGTGTGGTGGAAGATGCACCGATTGGCGCGCCAGTCATGCAGATCACCGCCATTGATGGTGACCGTGGTGTGAACAATCCCATCCTCTATCGCATTGTCAACGGTGGCAATGGTCTGTTCGCTATTGATTCCAACACTGGCCTGGTCACCACTGCCGGTAAACTAGATCGTGAAGTGTCCGTGAATTCCAGTGCATCTGGTTCATCCACTATCTCTGGATCAGCATCGTACATTTTGGAAATTGAAGCTCGTGAACGAAGTGATCATCAATCTTCATCGCCAGCCATCACCACTGAAGTGACCATCATTCTAACGGATGTGAACGATGAGATTCCTCGTTTTCGTGCCGATTCGTATACAGCAGAGATTGTGGAGAATTCACCACCAGACATGCCTGTGACATTCACTGCCAATCGTGCTGGTAAATCCACATCAGACAAGAGTGGAACATCGGGTGTGAATGCTCTCTCACCACAAGTGTACGACTTGGATCAAGGTACAAATGGAACGTTCACGCTACACATCGAATTAAGCGAAGAACAAGAAGAAGATTTGGATCGTGAGACACGTGCACAATTGGCAGATGCATTCTACGTTACACCGCTGCAATCCACCAATGAAGCCACACTCAGTGTTCGTGTACGCAATTCTATTGCATTGGATTTCGAGAAACTCAAACGAGTTCGAATGAAGTTGATTGCGAAAGAGCGTACGCCATCTGTTGGGAGTAGCACGCTACGTTTCACTACAGCTGAGTTGATGATCAACATTCGTGATGCAAACGATAACACACCACAATTCGGCAAAGAAGTTTACTATGGTTCAGTTTCAGAGGCTGCCATACCTGGTTCGATTGTGGCACAAGTGAACGCTACTGATTTGGATGAAGGACTGTATGGACAGGATGGAATTCGGTACACGGCCATACGTGGTGATCTAGCATCGGCACTCTCTCTACATCCAACCAGTGGTTTGATTACTGTTCGAGTGGATCCAACAAATGAACGATCCACAGCGTTATTTGATCGTGAACGACATCCGCAACACTTTCTCATTGTGGAAGCACGTGATGCTGCTGGATTTGGTAATCGTAACACTGTACAGTTGATTGTGAACATCTCCGATGTGAATGACTACGTGCCTCGATTCACACAATCCAAGTACGAGGTTCGTGTGCCCGAGAATGTTGATCGTTTCGATCCAGATGCTTTTGTGCTGGCTGGAGATGATGATGCACCGAACACATCGAATTCGCGAATATCCTACTCAATTGCCAACGATTCGTCACCATTCGCCAATCACTTCGATGTTGAGCAGAGTAGTGGTCGCTTGTTGATTCGTGCACCATTGGATTTTGAGAAGATACCCGGTGAAATTGGATACACGCGAAATGTCAGTTTCACTGTGGTGGCTCGTGATCACGGTACACCATCGTTGGCATCAAAAGCCACTGTGTCGGTGATTGTAGTGGACCAGAATGACAATGCACCAGTGTTCGAGAGATCGTTGTACACCAAATCGATACCGGAAGATGTGCGTGATGGTTCCATGGTCATACAAGTGACTGCCACTGATGCTGATCAATCACCAGCCAATTCACGTGTGTACTATCGTTTGATCAGTGGTGGTGCAGACAAATTCGTCATTGACGCCAACACCGGTGTGATCTCAGTGGCCAAAGGTGCGACACTCGATCCAGACAAGTCGTTCTCGATTGGCATGTCGAAAATGTCCAAGCGTTTGTGGTACTTGTTGAAGGTGATGGCCATCGATTCGAGTTTCGGCAGCGCCGATCAAATGTCAGCCATTGCCACTGTGAATCTGTCCATTGTTGATGTGAACAACAAACCACCTGAATTCGCCACTCCATTGCCGGATGTTTACGTGCCCGAAGATGCGAAAGTGAACGCGTACGTCACCACCATTGCAGCATTCGATCCAGACGATAAACCTGCACTCCGGTACTCATTTGATTACACCCGAAGCGAAGCAAGAAACGAATTCGGTGTCAGTGTAGATCCAGTTCATTTTGCTGAATGTTTCACCATCAATCCGTTGGATGGAGTGGTGCGAGTGGCCAAATCTTTGGATCGTGAAATGTGGAGTGAACTTCGGTTACAAGTGGTGGTGGAAGACATTGCTGCTGTGACCAAGGGACAGAAAGCACGTGCCACATTCACGGTGCACATAACCGACGTGAACGATAATCGACCAATGTTCACACAACGATTGTATCGAGCTGTGGTTCCAGAGAATTCTATACTGGGCACTTCAATCATGACGGTGATTGCCGAAGACCGTGACACTAACAAATCACTGATATACTCGATGCAAAGTGACGATTTGAAAGTGATGAGTTTGATGAGAATGAACACCACCACTGGCGAGGTGACTGTAGCTGGTTGGATTGATCGTGAAGTGAACAGTTGGTTGAATGCTACGGTGATTGCTGCTGATTCAGGTGGTGCTGATCGACACAATGAATCGTTGGTTGGAACTGCGCTACTGGCTATCCAAGTGCTAGACGAGAATGACAATAATCCAGTATTCGATCGTGATGATCCACAAGAGGTTGTGATCGCTGAAGATTCACCCACTGGTTCGTTGGTGGTGAAATTCAGTGCCACAGATTCGGATATTGGTGCTTTCGGTAAACTGACTTACTTGCTTGATTCAGCATCCACGTATGGTAAATTCAAAATTGATCGCGAAAGTGGTGCCATCATCGTTGCAGATAAATTGGATCGTGAACAAATGGCCATTTATAAATTGTTGGTGCAAGCATGGGATAATTACGAATACGGATTCAGTACTGGTGAATCGAGAAAAGCATTCAAGACAATCACCGTCATCATCAGTGATGTGAATGACGAGACGCCCAAGATCGTGTCACCCATCAGTGATGGAGAGTGCGTTTCGATCACCGAGTTCCATGCCATCAATGAAGTGGTCACTTCGGTCAAAGCCACCGATGGTGATGACGGTAAGTTGAGGGTTGGCAGAATCAGTGATCGGTAATTAATTCGTTGTTTTCAATTGTAGATAAACTACCGAATGGCCAAGTTTCGTTTGAAATCATCAATGGAAACGATGATGACTTGTTTGCAATTGAATCGGATAGTAAACCGAACAGTGCCATTGTTCGGACACGCAATTCATTACGTGGTCGTGTTGGGAATCACACACTCTTGTTGCGTGTCACTGATGGTGGTTCACCACAACGATCTTCGACATCGCCACTGAAGTTGTGCATCACCGATGTGAACGATCACAATCCAGTGTTCATCAAGCCACCATTGAATATGACCATTCATGTGGCAGAGAATGCAACCATTGGCACACGGGTAGTGGATGTAGAAGCCACTGATGCGGATGCTGCTGCTAACGCTGAAGTTCGTTATCGTCTACGTGAATTGCCCAACAAACATTGGACTTATTTTGAGATTGATCCAGTCAGTGGTGAAATCTCGTTGGCCAAGAAATTGAATCGCAAAACACTTCGTGTTCACGAGCTGCGTGTACAAGCATATGATCTTGGTGCACCAACATCGTTGTCTACTGATATTGATATTGCCATTCTGGTGACCAGTGCCGATGATTTCGAACCAGAGTTCAAACAAGATGTGTTCCAGGTTGTGTTCACTGAAAACCAAGCACCAGAAGCTGAACGTGCCGAAATACCATCCACCATCGACATTGATCCATACTCGCGTGCATCCACACTCATTGTGCCGTGCTACTTCATTGTTGGTGGTGATCGTCTCACCAACACTGGTGAATCTCTGTTTCAGTTGAATACGTTCACACACGAATTGAGTGTCACACAACCGTTGGATCGTGAAGAACGTGCAAACTATACACTGATTGTGCAAGCAGTGAATGATTGCTTCAAGATGCCACCAAACGTTGAACGTTTCAATTCTCACGATAATTCCATGTTACAAGTGCTGGTTGGTGTGAAAGATGTGAACGATAATGCTCCACGGTTTGCGAAACGGGTATTCAGTGGTGGAATCACCACTGAAACTGATTACGGCACTGTCATCATGTCGGTGAAAGCTGTTGATCCGGATGAAGGCGAGAATGCGCTGGTCAACTACTTCATCACTTCCGATGTGCGAAGATGGCTGACCGAAGGCTTGGAAACCATACCCACGCAACCATTCTCTATTGACCAACAAACGGGTGAAATTCGATTGAACTTTGATCCAAAGAAAGGAATGAAAGGACATTTTGAATTTGAAGTCACTGCCAACGACACTGAAGGTCTGACTGATTCTGCCAAAGTTCTGGTAAGTTTTGTTTGTTTTTTGTTGTTGTTGATGGTCACTAATGTCGCATTTCAGATTTATCTTCTTCGTGATGACCAACGTGTTCGTTTTGTACTGAGACTCACTCCGCAAGAATTAAGGGAGAAGTTGGACAAATTTCAAGAGTAAGTCTCGCTACATTGTTGGAAATTGAATTAGATTTTAATCGAATTGTTTTCTTTGTTGCAGTGTTTTGGCAAACATCACCGGAGCATTGGTAAATGTGGACAGTTATCGTTTCCATGAAGCCAGCGATGGAAGCATCGATCAGAAAAAGTAAGAACTAACACGAATTTGTTTGGATCACTAATTTTTAACATTTGCATCTCCCACTAGAACTGATCTCTATCTTCACTTTGTGAATCGCACAACAAACTCGGTGATCGAAGTGAACAGTGTACTTCTGTTGATCGACAAGAACATCGATTATTTAGACGATCTGTACAAAGAATTCAACGTTTTAGTTAGCGAACCAAATGTTGCAAGCTTGACTGAACCATTCTTCGAGTGGGATACTCAATTGAAAGCAGGACTGGCTGGCGCTGCTGGATTCCTACTATTGTTGTTGATACTAGTGGTGGCATTGTGCATGAATCAAAAGAGTCGATTTGAACGTCAACTTAAGGCAGCGATGGTTCCAATTTTTGCACATGAACCGCAATTAGCCCGGAGTAATGTACCGAACACTAATCAACACGCAACTGAAGGTTCGAATCCGATGTGGATGACTGGCTACGATAATCAGTGGTTCAAGGATGAAGAAAGATTAAGGTGAGTGTCACACACGCCTGTTGCTTGTTTTGGCGAATGAAACTAACGAACTCGATTGTCCTTGTATAGTCATGGATCGAATGAATCCAGTAGCAACAGTAGTAGTAATAACTCGTTGGACGAGAACGCTCTCACCACTGCAGTGGATGATTTGCATTTTTCTTCACTGGACACCATCACGAGAAGGGCAGCGAGATCCAATTACCGACAACCACATCCGCATGACCACGGCGATCGGGAGTCATCCGGGCAGAGTTACACGTCCACCACCAACGAACGATCTGCGCTGTGTCGTACAAACAACAACAACAACACTGCCAATCAACTCAACACAGCCAATGCATCACTAGGCACTACCCGATCGAATTTGGCTCGTTCCGGTGGTGTTTTCAGTGGAGCACAATTACAAAGACCGGTAGTGCAACCACCACCGTTGCCATCGCAGAAGAAAACCATGGCACCGCGGCCACCACCAACAACAGGCTCCTCCACTGGTGCATCACCCCCGAATGTGATAGTGATTAGTCAGACTAGCACCAAAACCGACACCATCCAACGGAATCCAGCATTGGCACCGAATGGCACACTACGAAGTGCGTACGTGCCAGCCAAACCATCGAACATGAGCAGTGGCAAATCGCCATGCATCAACAACATTTACATCGAGACATTCTCCAACCACCACAAGTCCAATGGAAAGTTGAATGGAGGTGGTGTGGCGGGTATGATGCCGCATCACGTTCAACAACAATCGAACAGTGCTCCACCACCTCCACCATCGTCTGCATCCAACCACCATCCTCATCACTACCACCATCCGAATGGTCATTATCACCACGTGCCAGCGCCGCACCCAGCACACGGTCACCATCACTCGACAGTGCCAGCGAACGCTGGGAACACTGCCACTGGCACCTTCCATCCGAACGCATCCCAATTGATGAATCTCGAGACAACCGAATTGTAGCCAAATGAATAGTCTCTTCTCTCACTGCATTCTATACACAACACCACAATCCGGTGAAGCATAACCCGATCATCTTCGATTGGTTTCTATCTCCTTCTCATTTCATTTTTTGTGCCATCAATCTCAATCTCTTCACAAGCTTGTAATTCTGTACCATACTTCCTTTCTTTCTCTCTTTTGTATCATACACAACCACTTTATTTCGATTTTTTCACTTTCGTTTTGTTTTGATCATGTAATTTACTTTTGAAATCTAGATATAATAAACGAACAGTAAGAACAAAAAACGAACGATTAGAATGGCACTGATGGTGTAATAAATATACGGCTTACAACCAATAGTTTACATTCATGCTGTCCATGAATCACAGAGTGCAAAGAGTGATCGGATAGAATGCAGTAATAGTGAAGACGATAGTCACGAATACATACTATAAATACAGGAGATCGTGAATTGCTGCTTGAATGGAAGCGTCAAAATAGAACGATTAGGTTATTCACTCATGAACACAGTGGTTCAATCAATCTATCTCGCATTCCTACACGCATGTAGAAATTCAACTAAAAAGTCCATTCACTTACAGACATTCACACTCATATTCCAGCTGTGCTTGGGAATAGTTTGGCGGTTATTTTCCCATCTGTTTCCCGCGTTTCCATTGTGCACTGTGTTAGTGAGTGTACAACACACACAAGTGTGAACCGAGTGAGTGGCGATTGCCGTTTCACTTGGATGTGGTACACGGTACAGTAACGGTCGTTTCGCTTCATCAGCAACTAATTACTAGTTTTCGTTTTCGTTCACGGATCATAATTACACCGGTGGTATTTTGTTTCCAGATCTTCGGATCGTGCCTTATTACCAACATTTATTCGAACTAACCGTTACTCTTCTTACTTTCTCTCTCATATCGTATTTAGATTCTTATATACAACGAGATGGACTTTCGTTCAATCCGTTTACGTCGCTATATATCCTCACGATCAAAGGTTTTACTCGCCGATTTTGTTCTTTGTTTTTGTTGTTTTGCTTTCTACAACTTTCAATTTCGATGTGGTCGGTGTGTGTTGGAATGCATAGTGCATTTCATTTCACTTGTGGCTAACGCATAGTTCACATCGTATTTCGTGTACTCGTCCTTCTCGTTTGTTTGTTTGGACAGACCGCAATCGGCTATCTTGTGAAGGTAAGTCTCAATTTCTGATCCAATTGCATGTTTGTGTGGGCCAATTGGTCATGGTGTGTGTGCGGTGAGTGCGAGTGTTGTGCGGCTTTGCATTTGCAATTGAGATGGACAAAGTGGAATGACTTCCAACGACCACGTATGAAAGTTTGTTTGTTTTTGGTAATGATCCGAAACGATTTGCGTCTCGTTTCTCGTTTGTATATGCGATTTCAATTCGCATTAACAAACAACAATCAACTTGATCGAATACCCCCGCCTACGCCAATGTGCTTGCTTTACTATCCAACCACTTTCTGTGGTTACATAATGATCCCTCTTGCTCACCATCCACCACATTTGCAACAACAAAACGGGGATTGTCACTCACTCACACAATTTGTCTTCGTTTTGCACTTCGAACACACAAACCACTATGACTGCCGTTCATGATGGCTGACCTATGCCAAGCAAAAAGCAGTTGAAGCTAATCGAAACTGTTTCATTTTGTTTCATTTGGACTTTTCGTGTTCCGTATTTCTCTCAGTGTTTTTTTTTCTTCTTTTTTAATATTTTCTTGCTACCATTTTGTTACGCATGTTTGTTATGCTAGCGTGCGTGTGTTCTTCCAACTTGAATATGTTTTTGATTGTGGGAGAAAGAATTTAGTCTCGCGCTTTATTTTCACTTAGCGAATTTAATTTCAGTTTGTTTTTTTCATATACACTGGATTCA
>CAXFZM010000453.1:0-19230 GCA_964007475.1 Hybos culiciformis
GCATTACGGGATTTAATAAATGACATTTCTATCGAAAAAAATATAAAAATTAAAAATAAATGGTTTACAAGAGAATTAAAAAACCTAAAAGAACAAAAACATAATCAATACTTAAAAGCTATGTGGTCTAATAACATTGAAGAATGGGACTTATATAAAATTATTCGTAACAGATACAAAAATAAAATTAATTATTCAAAAAATAAATACATAGAAAATAAAATAGAAAAAGCGTCCGATCAGAAAACAATGTGGAAAAGTATTAAATCTTATGTACTTAATGAACAGTTTTCTACTATAAGCGAAGTAAATTTTGGTACAAAAAAATTAACTAATAATCTTGAAATGGCAAATGAGTTTAATTCTTTCTTTATAAAAAGCATAATAGAAATAAATGAAAGCATACCACCTGTACCTTATAATAATTTAATTAACCTAGGGCAAACAATATTTAATTTTAAAACTATTAATAAAAAAGAACTGCTAATAATAATAAAAAAATTAAAAAATAAAAATGATATAAACTTAATTAAAAAAGAAATTATTCTGGATGTATTTGATTTAATTGGGGAAAACTTATTAAGCATTGTCAATCAATCATTGACTGAGGGTGTTTTTCCGGAATTATGGAAAACATCGGTAATTACTCCGATCGAGAAAGTGAAAAACACAAGAAATGCAAATGAATTTAGACCGGTCAATAATATAAGTATAGAGGCAAAGATTCTTGAAAATGTAGTAAAAACACAATTTGAAGATTATCTAGAAAAGAATAATATTATATATGAATGTCAATCTGGATTTAGAAAAAACCACGGTTGCGAAGCACTTATAAATTTGGTAATAACAAATTGGAAGATGGCAGTACACGATAAAAAAGTTATTGTTGCTGTGTTTCTTGATTTCAAGCGTGCTTTTGAGACAATTGATAGGGATATTTTGTTAAAAAAATTGCAAATGTATGGTGTTTGTGACAGGGAACTTAAATGGTTTCATAGTTATTTAATTAATAGAAGACAAAAAACTAAGGTTAATGGATTGGTTTCAGATGGAATGGAAGTATTGATGGGTGTTCCTCAGGGGTCTGTGCTTGGTGTTCTATTATTTGTTTTATATGTCAATGACATGAATCTAGCATTGACTTTTGCAAAACTAATTTTGTTTGCGGATGACTCATTGTTATATTATATGGGAGATGATATAGATGAATGTGTGCGGATTATGAATTCGGAACTAGAAAAAACTAAGTTTCTGGTTTCGGATGAATAAGTTAAAGCTGAACACAGAAAAGACTAAATGTATGGTAATTAATGGCACGAAGGAAATTGACATTGAAATAGATGATCAAAATATTGAAATTGTTGATGAAATTAAATATTTAGGAATAATTATTGATAAAGAATTAAAATTCAAAACACAATTCAATAATATTTGTAAAAAGATAGCAAAAAAAATATATTTCTTTTCACAAATCAGAAAAAAATTATCGATGAAATGGGCAATCAACATTTACAACACAATTGTGAAGCCTCATTTTGAATATTGTTCGAGCATAACATTCATGGCAAATGAGGAGGTATTTTTAAGGCTACAGAAGCTACAGAATCGAGCAATGAGGACTATCCTGAAAGTTAGTAGATATACTCCTATTGATTTTATGTTGGAAGCATTAAAATGGATGACAATTAAACAAAGGATTATTATGAATGTGTTGATTGTAGTTTTCAAGATGAAGAACAACTTGTACCCTAAATACCTATGTGAGAGATTAGTGTTTGCTAGTGATGTGCACGGATATACGTTGAGGAACATTTTCTCGTTTAGATTAAATTTATTTAGAAATGAAAAAACAAAAAATATGCTGATGTATAATGGTTTAAAAATCTTCAATGAACTAACAGATGATTTGAAAAAAGAAAATAACATCAATATATTTAAAAAAGGAATTGTTCAATTTATTAAAACAAATTTCAATTAATTAAGTTTTTAAAAGAAATATTATAATAGTTAATTATACTAAATAAAGTAAATAAATAAAAAAAAAATAAATAAATATATATATATATATATATATATATATATATATATATATATATTTATGCTAAATTTTATGTTTTTAAAATATTGATCAATTTTTTGAAAGAGAAGAGGCATGTTATCTAATATTTCCGGAAAATAGTGTAAATTTCCACTTCTAAAGGTACTTTTTATACTTGAGAAATGGAAAAATTTAACAGTTCCGGAACAAAAATTGGGTCTTTAAAATTTAAAAAAAATAGATACAGCAGATTTTATTAAAATCTTTGAGAAAAATGCTATAATATTCAAGAATATGTATGTATTGTATTTTCATAGTACGACAGAAAGTTGAATTTTAGCTCCTATTTTAGTATTATAAGATATTTCGAAAAATATAAAGGAAAAAAGTTTTAATGGGAATTAGTATTTTGCATTTTTCAGAGATATTCTTTATCAAAAGGTCGCATTGTCTCATTATTTTTGTTTTATTTAAAGAGACATAAAGCCATAATAATTTTTTAACTTGTAATTAATTTCCGAAATATTTTAAACTTACTCGATACAATATTGCTCTGTTGTAACATTAAATCCTCGAGATTCTGGAATTTCTGTACCAAATCCGTCGACACACCAACATTCTTCTACGTCTATTTCAACCAAGTCTTTATCATTTGATTTTCTTGAAGCAGGAGCTATTTTTTTAACATCTGTTTCAAATATTTCCAATAATCCCTGTTGACGCGGGATATCTGCTGCAATTACTTTAGCATTACGTCCCATGACTGGGCCAGCAACTTTAATGTTTAAGGTACTATCATCAACACGATATAATTTTAAAATATCAGCTGTTTGTCTTTTTTGTCTTGAGTTCAATAACATTCGCATTTTACGAATAGTGTTTTCTTCTAATATTTTTCTTTGCTCCTTGCGGGTTACTTGAACTTTTCGCAATGCACATTGTCTGGGTGAATAACTACCGTCTTCTGTGCATTTTGGAGGCAAAATTGCCAATTGCATACCCTCTTCCGTTCCTTCCATACGTTCAGAAAAGTCGCGCAAATATTCACACACTAAAAATAAAATCGAAAAAAATCATTATTTTCTTGTAAAATGTTTAAACAAATATTTCAGTTCAATTACTTGATTGTTGACGATCTTGTTGCGCTTCAATTGTTCCTCGTCTCAATTCATTTAATGGGCAGCAAACATTTTCGGACTCCCCGTGAAGTTTTGTACATTTAAAATTTTCAGGACAGATAATTCTATTAGTCATGGCACGCCCCTGTTTAGGTTCTGCATCATCAAAAAATGTTATAGTTCTAAAAGCTCGAGACTGTCTATCTTCTAATATACATAGGTAGATAAAGAAAATTAATCAGTTTTAATTAGAAATAATATTTGTAATGGCTAAAATTACCTTTGATGCAATACATAATTTCACCAGTAATATTATCAGAAAGCGGTGTTTCTACTTCGCAAGGATTAGAATAAACAAGATCTGGCTTACAAACAGGCCATGAAGCGCATAATGCTGAACCAGAACATAATGGATCAGTAGCAACTTCACAATGTGAACCCATTGAGCACTTGAACCCCTCACAGGGTTCTGAACATTCACAAGTTGGGCAACCATTGTGATCATTTTTAAAACCATATTCACAAATTGCTGCACATATGCTTGTGTCACATTGTTCCATGCTAATACTTCGTCCTAAAGAGCGAGCTATCATATTTTCCCATCCCTCACAATCAACTAACTCAGCCGCACCCATTGAACTTCTAGAAATAATATAAAATCAAATTTAAAGCAAAAAATACGAAGTTTCAAGCAATTCAAATCTTACTTTATTTTGTGGCCTGTTCGGGGATCAACACACCAACAAACCAATCCGTTACGCGAACATTGTTTTGGAGCGAACATACCACCAGGACTATTACAGTTTGGAATATATCCTCGACCCTCTCTTTCATTTATAGATAATACCTCTGATAAAGCTTTTGCTTGATGACAGATTGTCACATTAAATGGTTGTTGGCAAGAAAGCTTGCATCCTTTTGTATAACAACATTTTTCCATATGATTACACTCTAAATCGTGAGTACATGGAGTTCCGCATAAGTATCCTGTACTTTGTGAATATTTGGTTTGTTCCGGATTGGGACAGATACCTGGTTTTTCAAATTTCAATGAACTTGGACAACAGACGCCATAGTCATTTCCAGGCTCTACCAAACACTGATACAAAGGTGGACATTGCGGTTTCCCTGGTTCTTTCCCACACAAGAATGGCCGTATACTGTCTTGTATTGATAAAGGTTGTCCTGCTGGACAATAGTTAGCTAAACTTCGAGCTTTTTTGCATGTGGGTACTGGTGGACACGGTTCAGTTTTACATTTTACTTCTTGCTGCTGGCATATTTGGCCATTAGGGCACTCAATTCCATCACAAGCATCTCGACAACGACATACTGAGCAACCACTTCCCGCATCTCTTGCAAATCCTGATGCACAAAACATCCTGCAGTTAGATGCTGGACAATTTTCTGGCTCTGTACATAGTGTACTCGTTTTGCTTTCATTTCGTGTTCCTGGTATTTCAATTCCATATTCATCGACACACCAACAATTCAATCCTCCTGTTTCATTGGCACATTGTACAGGTTCGAAACCTCCTAATTTTGTACATTTTGGTATACGAACTGCCTTATTTAAATTTAAAAGAGCCTTAGACCGACGAGATTCTGCTCTTCTTAAATGTTGGCATGCTGTTAGATCATCTAAAAAAGAAACAATAATAAACATGTTCAGAAGGTTTTCTTATTTGCCGTAAAATAAAAATGAACCTATTTCTGGACCCACGATTATCTGGTGAAATAAAAAAAGGGAAAATTTTAATTTTAAAATTTTTTCTTCATTTGTTCTTATTGTATTTTCTTAATTGAATCTCGATTGAAGTGATTTTTTGATATTTTAGAGAATATAGACCTGGCTCCAGAAATAATAAATTGCAAATAGCAAATAGCGCAAAGTCATATGGTGTTATTGGCTGTTTAGTAATGAACCTTTGAATCTTGTTTATAAAATAATTGAATTACGTAAATTTAAAAATTGTACTTTACATAATGTACTTTATTTAAATTCATTGTTATTTAATATTTTTTTAATTAATCAATTTTTTTTTTAAGTTATTGTGAAATTTTGCGGATTAATTTTTATGCAATGTGTAGTCTACTTATTATTGCGTAACTTATATTTAGACGTTAATAACACAAAATAAAATTTAATTAAAAACTAACTAAAACTAAAAATGCATTATAAAGACAAAAACACAAACTCATAGTTACTTAACTTCTTCATTTTTTAAAAGCTGATTTCGCCTACACATATTAATAAGTTATTTTTTTCTCTCTTTAATAATATAATAATTAATTGAAATTATAATCAACTTTCTTTTAACCTGTTTATTTCTTTTTCCTCCACTACGCGTATGATTTTTAAAATTGATGAAACATAAACATGTATAATTTAAAAATATCATTAGAGTAGCTCTTAATGTCTTCAATTCAAAATAACTTGTTTAATATCTTATATATAGTAAAAAAAAAACTAAATTTTTGTCGTTGATATTAACCTCTGTTTGTCAAAATACAAATGTCTAATAATAATTTGTATTTTGATATTTAATTAAAATTTAACGTTGCATAGTAAACTGTTCTAGTTATATTTTTGACATAGTAGCGTGCAATCGTCTCGTTAATAATCTTTTTGAATATTTTTTTTTCTCTTTATTGAACTCAAATATATGATAATTGGTAATTACTGGCAGTCGAATTTTGGGTGGAAATCAGGGGCGGACATATGCCGCCTTTAGGCACAATTATAAAAATTTCAAAAAAGCACATTAAAAAAGACATTTAATTTCAACATGACATAAAAAAATAGTTTTGAGGAAATTTCAAGCTCTTATAGCTTTAACCGATTCTTAAAAAATTTAAAAATAAAATAATAAAAGTGTTTTGGACCGAGCAAGTCCTCTTAAATAAAATCTTTATATGAATTTATTTTGGTTTTTAATGTTTTATATTTTTATACAATTGCCGAAAAATAATTTTTATGAAATTTTGCCGCCCACTTTTTGCCGCCCATTATTTGCCGCTCTAGGCTCGAGCCTAGTGTGTCTATTCGTAAATCCATCACTGGTGGAAATACTATAATTGATTTTGATGAACCTTAACGAACCATAATTTGTCGTAAAAACTAAAAAAAAATCTATTTGATATTATAAGAATTTAAATGTAAGGATTGAACTGTACATTTTTTTAAATAGTTTAAGAGAATATCGCTAGATGTGTGGTCAAAGTTATACTACATATGTTTTTATTTGGAACAATTTTAAAACAGAAGATCCACTCGTATGCATGCTGACATATTTTTTTTTTTTTAAGGAAAGTTGATTTGACAATATTGCAAAAAAATGGTAAATATTACTAAATTAAAATATAAATAGTTTCATGAAAAAAAAATCTGGTTTTATTCCAAATTGTGCAAATTAATTGATTTTTTTTCAGTATAAACAAATACCAACCAAATATATAAACGACATTTAATAAAAAGCATCATCAAAATACCGTTAAAAAGAATGTACTTTGGAATTTTAATTCCATAAAAAATTATGATTATTGACTGGAATAACCAAAAAAAAAAACAAATAGCATAGCAAATTAAAATTAAGCAAAAAAAATGAACCAATCTATTATCAAAAACTAAAAATAAATTGAATTTAACATTAATAAAATGAAAGTGAAATTTTTATTTTTGGTATAACTATATTTATAATGCAATCGAACAAAAAATGCATCTATGCCATAATCATAATATTAGCATAATCACCCATAGCTATAAATAGTAAAAAAATTCTATCTAAATTGAGTTTAAATTGGATTTATTTTTTAGCTTTACTGATTATTTTAATCTTATTGGTCTGTTCTATTATAATTAAAACTATAAACGATTCAAAATAACAGAAACCATAATTTATCAAAAAAAAAAAGCTTTAATTTGCAATATTACGTGAACAACGTATTCACGAACAAAATGTATTACATATATATTGAACTATGTACTATACCTGTACAAACAAAAAGATTACATGTACAAGTACATATATATAAAAAATCTTTTATCTTATATAGTTAATTTAATTTACTCATTCAAGATTATAAATTTGTAAGATAAAACCAATCAGGGACCAAAACTTTGGTTTCGAGTTCGAGCTCGGGTTAATATAAATCTATATAAATAGAAACTTTAGGTTCGTTCCATGGTTCGGTTTCAAAAAAGTACATGGTTAAATACAATTTATTTTCCCTAAAAAAATATTTTATATATTTCCAATAAAATTTTTATTCAATTTAAGCACAATACAAGTCAAAATTTAAAAATAAAAATATTTGAAACTCACGTATTTGTTTTGAAACATGTGTTTTGTAATTGTAATAAACTTCTTGTTTATCACAGACAATTTTTTTGTAATAATTTTGAACTTGAATCTGGTTTATAAAAACATTAAACCTGAACCCATTTGGGTTCGGGTTCCGGTTCAGTTTCAATCCCTGATTAAAATTATTATCTGTTGGAAACCAATGACAAAGAATTCTTGAAGCGTGAGCTTCAATTGAATTTAAATCTCTGTTGTATACACATTATAATTTTATCCAGAGAACGTAAATTTTTTTTATTATTATTATTTAATGTTGAAAAATATTCAGAAAATATGTTATACAGGTATGGTGTTATTTAGATAAATGAAATATTTTGTGGTTTCTGCGGTTTATAATTGTAACATACTTAATATTTATATTTATAGTAAACGTTCAAATTATGAAAAATTTTACTAATAATGATTAAAGTCTTACAATATTATTATTGTTTAATTAATTTAATCATATATTTTTTAAAAACATTGAATACTTGATATTTTTTTATTCAAATGAAATGATTAATGTAAAGAAAATGTTTTTTTTTGCTAATAATTATTAGTGCAAAAATTTAATTAAAATAATATCATAATTTTTATTGGGGTTTCCGTGTCATACATGTTTTCTATATTAAAGCTTAAAATACATATGTTGGTACATACACATTTAACATTATACATAATATATATATATAAATTGGTTGCATACAAAGAGTTTTATAATTATGAATAGTCAGAGTAGAGAGCTTCCTTATAAAAAAAAAATTGTGTTTCTTTTATTTTCTTTATGTTTTTTTTTATAATTATCATCAATTTTTGAAACCGAAGTTAACGAACTCTTTCTTATTTTTAACCATTATACAAATTTTTTTTTCTTTTTTAAATTATATCTATAAAATGCTAATAATTATACCGACACAACATAAAATGACTTTCGTTTTTTAAAATACATTAAAAAATAAATAAAAATCGTTAACATAAATAAATAGCATATGAAAAATTTCTATATATATACGATATGCTTCTTACTACAATCACGTTTCAACAACAACAACAACAAGAGCAACAAAATTTTATATGAATGAAATTATTAAAAATAAAAAAAAAAATGTATAGAATTGTGCACAGCTGAAGTGATAGTAAAGATTATAACGTGCGATTTATGGATATTTTCTTTTCACATATAAATAAATAATAAAGCTAAAGAAAAGTATAAAAAAAAGTGGGTAACATGGTGAGGAGAACACTTTCTTCTTGGCTACTTAACCGGATGTTTTTTTTTTCTTATAGAAAATTGGAAAAAAATATAAGTGCATTATAAAAAAAAAAAAATAATAGTGCAATTTAAAATGGAATGGTAAGCCCAAGCAGGTTACAATAAAAGTTAAATTATGTTTTGCTTAATAATACCTTAGTTCTAATAATTAAGCGTATAACGTTGTATGCTTTTCGACAGTGTTTTATTCGAATAAATTTATGGAAAATTTTTTTTATCCTTCATAGATAATTTCAAGATATTGTGGTCAGTCCCATGGATCTTTTTTATTATGTGTCAGGAATAAATAAATGAAGGAAATAATAAAATGAATAAATTAATTATATTGTAAGGCCTGACTGGCACTATCGTATTCTTAAAGCTTGGCGTTCAAAAGATATTAATCGATGTTCCAGGCAATGCTCGCGTTCAACAATTTATAAGACGTAAAAAATAATGTATTGGTTTATTTTAAGCTTATTGATACATTAAATTACAGATTTGTATACATTCTTGAAAATTTAAAAGTATTAATTATTTGATTAAGAGTAATAAGAATAATAATTTAATTAAAATCATATTTACCGCCAAGTCTTTTTGCCAATACTGTTGTAAATTCCATCCATGTAAAAATTAATATCAAAGATAAAATAATTCGTGGAAATTTGTCATTCCTAATTGCCATTTTTATCATAAATTAAATATTAAATAATTCATTTGAATTAATTTAAATAGATTATTAAAGATCAACTCCGTTAGTTTGTAAGTTGTTGATTTATTTGCAGGACCTGAAAAATAAATATAAATAAAAAATTGATACAATTGATAAGAAAATGTTATTTAGTTTTCAAATCAGTAATTGATCTGATGCCCAGCTGCTTAGGATTACTTTGCCCTAACGAAGTGCACATCGATAATGTGTATCGTTTTGAAAGAAAGAACTTTGTTATTAGCATGTCCTTAATATATAATCTTGCTCTGTTTTTTAGATAAAAATATAGTAATAATGAATTACAGGTCGAAAATTTTATTCCAATTACGTTTCAAAATTAGAATACTAGAACAGAAAAATAGAAAAGTACCTCATAAATGAAGCATGGGATTCGTTTCAACATTTCGATTTAAGATACCTCGGTCACAAAAGAACCAAGCGATACAAATTTTTTTTTGATTTCTTGCGATTTTTTTTAGTCACATAATACCATATACAAATATAACAATTTTCATCGAAATCCAGACACCCACCCCAGTCGAAATTCTTGGAAACAACCTAATTTTCATCGAAATCAATTAAAATTAAAAAAAATTTAAAATATATAAATTTTATATGAAAATTATTTAGACCCTTGTCTGGTTGAGAATCTCTAACTTCCCAATTCGATATCGTAAAATATCAACGTAAAAGTAAATGAGATTGCGCATAATTTGTTTTAAGATGCATATTTTGGATTAGATAGTTCATTAGTTATAAAAGTATTTTAGTGAAGGATGGACGAACGAACGTACATTTAATGAAAATATTTAGTTCGTTTTCTTTTTTTAACAAGCAGACTAATTACTCTTTGCATTAAAAAAATATATACCTATATTTAAAAGTTTCTTAAATTTTTAGAAGTTGTTCTTGCAAAAAAAAGTTTTTAAATTTCTTGTCTTGCTGCTATAATTGTTTCACAACAAAAATAAAAAAAAATATGTGTGAAATACATACATGAACTTAAAAGTAAACAATAATTATGTCAATCATTCACATTCAAAAAAAATAAAAATTTGAAGGTTAAATAAATATAATACTAAAGGTACAGGTATATATTGTACGTACAAGCTCAACGAAATTGAATTTGGGAAATGATATCTAGAAAATTAAAAAAAAAATATTATAATTTTGAGTAGATATAGAGAAATTTAAATTTTTGTAAACGAGTAAAGTGTTGCAATTTCTGGGTTCTACATTATAATTTATTTAAGTGATAAAATCGTAAAAAAAATTGTGAACTGTTCTCATACTTCAAAAATTAGAAAAATGTAAAATATGTATAAGACACCATTAGTTATAATTCGAAATAATAATATATGCTACGATCAAATCAATTTTAAAATTTTAAGTTCTACTTAAATTTATTTTTTAAAATCAGGTTTATTATAAAATTATAATAAGATTTAAATCAAAGTGTTAAATTTAATATTTAAGAAAAATTTGTACTGTGCAAATTTAATTCTTGTTTACATTCTACAATTTTTTTTTTTTGGGGAAGACATTATTATAATAATTATCAAATTAATAACGTTTTTTTTATGCGGGCTTAAAATTTGGGAACATTAAGTAAGTTTGGTATGATTTTTTTTAACTTTAAAACCAGTTTCTTTTTTGTGTTAAAATTTCAAAATATTTTAAACTTGTTCTCCTTTTTTTTTTTTGCAATTTTGACGAAAAATATTTTATGTATTCGATACCTCATAATTTTGCAACTATATATATGTAATATGAAAGTGAACTAAAAGAACAAAATATACAAATTTGTTGTGAAAGATATTTAACCATGGAACAGTCATTTAAATATAATGCATATAATATCCCTTGATCAATGGCATAGAAATTTATCTAAGGTTTAAGCCCTATCATATATCTTCTAAAAATACAAATATGTACAATAAGGCTGCTTAGGAAATAATAATACTGAAAAATAATCCGATTTATCTTCACGTTGTTCTGTTCTGTTTTTTTTTCTACTCAATTGTCATTTTTATTGTGCTTAAATTTTCTTATGTTAAAAAATTATTATTACGTGAGACTTTACTCGACTTTTTATGTATTACATTACATTTTCACAAAAACAAAAATGTTATTTTTAAATTCTAGAAAACAAAACGTCTTAAAGTTAAAATCCTTATTGAATTTCAAATAATTAAGACATTAAAAAATAACCATTTTGAACTTCCTTTATTAAACATAAATAAAAATAATTTAGAACAGTAAGTACCTTATAAATGAAGTTTGGGACCGTTTACAGCATTTCGGTTTTGGACACTTTAATTGTAAGATATCGGTCGCAATCAGGGACTAAATATATTTTTTAGAGTCCCTTCAACATCATTATACCAATACAATTTAGTCACATGTACAAATATAACAATTTTCATCGAAATCCGAACTATAGTACGAACTTGTTTTGGCTTTTAATGGATGAAAATTGCTTGACTGTTTTAAAAGATATAAGTATTTTAGTGGCGGAAGGGCAGACGGACATTTAATGACAACATAAAATCCGTTTTTCCTTTTTTGATGGAAAACCTAGTATAGTATTAAATTGAATGGAACAAATGCATAAAAAATAGTAAGATTTAAACGTACAACTGAAAATATAAAATATAATTACATAATTGGCTTAAGACATATAAAATCATTTAAGCATATGTAGTACCTAATTAAATTGATATTTTATAAATTTATAATTATGTATATACGAGCGTAACAAAAATAATATTATATATTATTATGCTTGTTTTTGTTCACCTCGTATTCATATAATATTAAAAAATAATTATATTTTTTTATATTAATGAAACTATGTACTAACGAAATTTTTTACAAAATGTGTAATAAAAATTACATTCCGAAATTTTTTTTTTTTTTCTATTTTAACTAATATCGACTCTATTTTTCTATAGTAATGTTTAATGAACATCCGCAATGTTACAGAAAACATTGCAAATGTTTAACAAAATGTTAACTCTGAGTATAAAAAATTAATGGAATTATACATTATAATAATAAAAAAAATATTTTTAATATCAAAACAAAAATAATTTACTTTAAAATTATAAAGCTTTCACTTTAAATTATGCCTTCATGTTTTTTATTTTTATTTTTTTTTTTGTTTATAAATATTTTTCTGAAACTCAATTCCAATAGCATTTTTCTTCAATTTCGAGCATTGCATTTTATGTTAATTTGTTATGTTTATATTTTTTTGTTGGCAACAAAACATAAAATTAACACCTTACATTATTAAATTGTTGTAAACAGGATTGTCTTCAAATTAATTATTTGATATAACAGTCAAAGAACAAAATAATGGGTGTACTTGGATGGTTTTATTATTAGTAGGGGATTATTAGTAAGAAAATAGCTAGTTAAAACTGTTGCCTAATATTCTAGTTATTAATATTGCTTTATTGTTACCCGTATAAGTCAAATCAGAGAAACCAAGGTATATTATGATTTAAATTATTTAATTATTTTCTTTAATCTAAAATACTAAGTTATAACATCACATTTAGACATTATAGTTTTGTACTGAAGAACAGTATTAATTTCGACCAAAGCAAAATAATTTTATGATGCTAACTATCTCTTTTCATATTTCATGAATGAAAAAATATTCAATTTTGTTTGAAAACGATTTCTTCAGGTGCGCAAGTAATTTAAAATTAATTGAAAAATCGCATTCAAAGAAAGTTACACCAGTTTGGTTTTTTTTTTGTTTCGCACACATTTTTAAGATAATTTTAACTGAACATAAGTTTGTTTTCCCTTTTTGTCATCATGATTCACTGTGTGAAAGCAAAAATCTTCCGTATTTCTTTCATGGAATTACTATGAATACATGTTTATGTACATTTTATGGTAAATTTTTTTTATGTTTGACCTTTGGAAAAACTTTTTCATTACAAGTTTTTATATATAATTTTGAAGTTTATTATTTTGTTGAAGAAGTGACTCATAATGATTTGAGAAAACGGAAGCCCCACAAGTAATTTGCACTTTTTGTTTTTTTTTTTATTAATTAAAATTATGTATATTAGTGAGAGTATATAAATTATTATAGTACGTAATTAGTATGCTTTTATAAAATTTATAGCAACAAAATGTAAAAATATTTCGACTTTTTAATGAACATTTTAAAACTAAATATTTTATGTAACAAAATCTTAATCGTCGAGCAATATCAATCAATTTTGCGCCCGATTTAGAAATATTGCGCTTGTTCAAAATATTAAAGATAATCCAAATTCTTCTAAAGTTATTTATAAAACATTCACAATGAGAGCAGTTCTGTAGGTACATATTATAATTTTATTTTCTACGATGTTATTAAAAATAATTTTGGATAATACAGTAATTGCTTTATATCTTTCAACCGATAATGGATAATTATTTGTGGTTCTGGTTATTCGAATATTGGTTAAATGAAAATAATAATTTATCCTATAAATAAACTTTAGGTTCGAATATTTTTATCGTGCTTAAAAATTTTCATCATATTCTCAAAAATATTAGAAACTTTATTGAAAAAAATATTCCGTAATTCTAATGATTTGTCTATAATATACTGTAACTCTACAGGATATAAAAAAAAAGTAATGGTTATAATTAAATTAATTTCATTTACAAGAGAAATTTATTAAAAATTTGTATTTTTTGCAGAAAATGAGACTGAATATCTCTAGTATTAAAAAGAAACAAAAAATCAAAAGAAATAAAACCTTCAAACCATGTTAAATTTAAAGCAATAATTCAATAAAAATAAAATATATTCATTTTCAATCATAACACATAAAAAAATGAAATATTAATTTATTATATATTTTTTTTTAAATATTTAAATTATAAATACGGATATCATTTCAAGAAATATGTATGCTTTTTTTTCGTGTCTGATTTCACTCTTTTTGACATACAAATAAAAATCTAAATTGGTGAAAAGGAAATTTTAATAAAATTATCATTAAAAAATTATATACATAAACTGTTAAAGTTATTAATTTTATTTATTTATTTGTTTTTTTTTTTTATAAATGTAAATAATTCTTTTATTTTAATAGTATTAAAAAAATTTTTTTTTTTATAGTTATATGGTATGTTATTTTAAAAGCCGGACATTCACAAATTTTTGAAATTTAAATATTGAAGATGGAATGTCATACACAATCCTATTTTAAAAAGGTTTAACTTCTTTTCAATTTTTGGATCAATTGAATCAAATTTTTTACATATATGTTCAAATAATTTTATAAATGTTTTTTCAATTTGAAATAAAATTTAAATAAATTTGCGGTACATATCCATCACTATTAAATTATGCTAAAACTAGAAATCAAATGCTAACTAAGCAATTATTAAAATACAATACATATTTGAATCTAGGAAAGAAGGTGATGAAGAATTTGAATTTTTTAATAATAAAAACACAGAATTATGAGTAGAATTGTATTTATAATTATCCTACACCTTATAGGTAATGGACAACATTTTTTTTATGGGGGCGGGTACGACAATAATAACTAACTCAAATGAACTTATATATAATAATTAGTAAAAAATAGTGATGCTTGTAAATACAAAACAAAAATATTATAATTATGGTTGTGAAAAATCTATTATAAATAAAATTTAAATTGCGTGAAAGAAAAATCGTCATCATCGTCAGTATAAAACAATCAAACATATTATATTTGAAATTTGTTTTTTTTTTGTTTGCATGACTTAATTGACATTATTATTACTATTGTTGTTTCATTAAAGATGATTCAAAAATATAATAATTTTTACAAAGCTAAAAATAAATTGCGTCTTATAAGCAAATAAAAATTTTAAAATATACATAAATATAAATTTAATGTTTATATATTCATTTAACGTTTAACATACTTATGATGAAAAATGTACAAACAATTTTTTTTCTAATTTTTTTCTTTCATTTTACGTTTATGTGTACATAATTTTATTAGAAATACTAAAAAAAAATTTCATGTAGAATGCAAAAGGTTTTCACAATAATCTTTTCACCAACAACCATACCAAATGACAACATAATAATATGAATATTTTTTTTTCTTATAAACCAGTCTGTTATGAAAACGAAAGTTCTAAAAGTAGAATTGATAATTTATGATTTTTTGAAATAGTTCATAAATATTATAATATGTATGTTCAAAATTATTATACTACAGATATTATAAAAATATACATTATAAAATATAGTTTCATATTTTTTATGAATTTTTATTTCTGTTTATCTGTCTCTTAACGAACCATGTGTATGACGTAATAAAATATATATGAAGGATACAAAGAGGTTTTTTCATTGATTAACAGACTTGAGAAGAAATTTGTGAATTATGCAGTGAGGTTTTTCTCTTCATGTTTTTTCGTATAAACAAAGATATCAATTAATTGATCTGGAAACATTGGATAAATCTGGAAACATTGGATAATCGAAATAAATCTTCAAGTAATTTTCTTCAAGTTTTAAGACAATATTAAATAACCAAAATTTCAAAAATAATAAAATGTTTCAATTTTTGTTTTATTAATTTTAATTTTTTGTTTTTCCTTTAATATTTTATAACAAAAATAGAGTTTTTGTTAGCTTTCAATAAAGTTGCTGTCCTAAGTCTTTCGTTTTCCTTTTAATAAATTGATTAAAATGTAAAGTTTCTGACTTAAGTCTTTTGTTTTTCATTTAGTGAAATTCAAGCTAAAAGAAATTTTTTAGGAGAAATTTGCTTTTTGTTCGAAATAAAATTTTGAGTTTAAAATTTAGGACTTTCAAAAAATTTACTTGAATAATAAAGCATTTTACAGAAATATGTGTTTATGTGTTAATAATTAACAATGTGAGAAAAAAATGTTTGTTTGTTTTTTTATTTAGTAATTTATAAATCTCATCATAAGGGAAAGTGTGGTGAGAAAAACCCTTCTACACACTTTTTATTTTTTATTTATTTGATTTTATTTATTTTTTTTTATAAAAATATTTAATTTAATAAAAACAAACCTTCGCTTTCAATGTAATCCAAAAATTAATAAAATATACGGGTATCCAAATAAATTTCAAAATTTAAAAGGTTTGTAAGCCAAATAAATAAAAAAAAAAACTTATTTGTTTTTGACTTTCCTTGTAAATTGTGATTTAAATTTTTATTTTATTTTTATTTTTTTTTTTAATAATTTCAATACACCTTTTGCTTAATTTTTTTTTTTTTAGATTTCAATTGAAAATAATTTGTTGGGTATTTTTTGTTAATACTATAATTTGTATTCAATTAACGTAATATTTAATAATATTTTCTTTTTCTAATTTATTATTTTATTTTATACTCCAAAACGATAATTTACACGTTTAATGAATCACGCAAAAAAAGCCAAACCAAACAATTTGTGCTTATTTCAATGAAACAAAATTATTGTGAAAAAAAGGCACTGAAAAAAAAACTAATGCGATTTCACTTTACTTTCAAAATAAAAAATCACAAAAAAATATAACAATAAACAACTGAGAAAAAAGTTGTAAAGTAAAGAAAATAAATTAAAATATAAAATTATTATAATTTTTGTTCAAAGCTTACTTTATTACCGTTACGAAAATAAAAATTGTAACGAACGATGCAAAAGTTTAAAACGTACTGAAAGTTATAAAATAATATTTCTTTTTAATTCGTTATTTTTACGAAAATAATGATTATTTTTTTTTTTATTTTTAATTTAATTCAAGACTTACATGTTTTTTATTTTTTTATTTATTTTTTTATAATTAAAAGCTAAGCTAATAAAAGATAAACAAAAGTTTGAGTGAAAATGTCGCAGTATTAAAGAGAAATTAAATACTCATTTATTAGCAGCAAGTATAATATTCAAAATCAAAGCAAAAAAGAGAGATAGCTTTTTGTTTATCAATCAGTTATATTTAATTATAATAAATATGAACCATTGAAGTCTTATTATTTAGGATTAAAATTCAAATGCATACATATCATTTCACTTATACTAATACCCCTTTTACACATGTTTTTTTCAGAATTTTTTTTTTGAACGAAAACCAAAGAAAAAATAATCCTTCCCTTTTAATCCCGGGGCCATTTTAAAATAAAACAATAACTTTTTTTTTGTTTTTGGTTTTTGTTCAAAAAGGATTGAAAAAGTGACTGACCATCATCGCTGCGATCAAATTTAATCATAAATATTTTGACGGAAATATATGATGACGGACATAAATATTCATACTTGCATCCAATAATTATAATTATAATTGAAATATTCTTCAAGCATCTATTTAAAATAAAATTTATTTAACGATTCGAATAATAAAATAATTTCAGATACAATGGCATAGTTCAATACGATAAAGAAATCCGACTTCCATAAATTGATCATACAAAAATATAAAAATATAATATAAAAGTAAACATTTAAACTAAGAAAAAAGAATTGGAGAAAAACTTTTAAAAGCCGGGTTGTTTAAAAAAAAAAAAAAAAAATCTTAAAGTTGATTTATGAAAAAAATCTTGAGATTTTTCTCATTTTAATTTTTTTTTTCTTAATATAAAAAAAAAATCTATTTTGATGAAAGAGAAAATTGCATTTATTAATTTATTTTTCATAACTTTTTACTCAAAAATTTGAGTATTTTTACATTTTTGATATAAAATTCGGTTCATGGCTTTATTATGATAATAACTACTGCTATGCATAACAATGACAATCATAACTTTTTCATTAATTTTCTGTAATTAACTTGGGGTTTTTTTTATTATTATTTTTTTTTTTTTTGAGAAATTTATATTATTTTGAATTTTATCAAGTTTTAATGACCTCTAAAAAATTGTCTTTTTTAACGCAAATTTTTTTTTTGTTATAAAGAAGAAGAATATCTGGCCCATAACTTTAAGATTTTGCAAAGACACACCTTTGCTTGAAAGTTTACTTAAAAGTAGTTATTGATGTTGTTTTTTATGTGGTATAAATTTTGTTAGGTGAAAAGAGTCGATAATGGGGAATAGTTTATTTTATATGATTTTAATTTTAAAAGATGATACTTAAGTCTCTAATTATAAAATTATTCATTACATTAGAAGTCGTCTGAAATCATATTTCCATTCAAATTTTATTTATTATCAAAGTTAATGTATTTATAAAGTTTTGATTTTACATGTAGAAAAATTAGAAAATTGGAACTTGTTCCAATAGTATTAAAATTTAAATATATAATTTAAACATAAAGTTCAATAATTAGATTTTTGTCGTTGTTTGAGAAGAAAATAAAAAAATGAACAAAATATATAAAGTAAAAAAAGTTAATGTCATGATCATTTCTCTACTCATATAAATATAAAGTTCCGTTTGATTAGTCATCATTTTTTGTATAGTTATTGATAGGTTTTATTTTTGGAAATTTTGTATAAAAGAAGAAAAAAAAAAGAAAACAATTGACCCATTTTTTTTTGTATTTTTGTTTCAATGAATTCGCTTTAAAAGTTATTTAATTGAAAAAAAAATTATCGAAAAAACTTTTCTTTTGACTTCCGTTAGAAAGAAACAATTATACTTAAATTTAAAATATAATTTAGAATGATCTGAAGAAAGCTAGAAATATTTTACATGCCAAAGAAAAATCGTTGAAATACGAATTTTATACTTATTTTTATAACGACTCAAAAAAAAAACAAAAATTAGGATTTTAGATTCATCAAGGCCCTTGT
>CAXFZM010000454.1:0-130000 GCA_964007475.1 Hybos culiciformis
AAATCATAATTTTATTATAATTTATAATGTTAAATACGGTGTAAATATTTTTTTAATTAATTATTAGCTAATAATTCCAAAATCATAACGAATAATGAATTAAATATTAAAGTTGTATATAAGTAATTAAATTTGAATAAAACCTATAACGATTCAAGAATAATTCATAGTTTTAAAAAAAAGTGCACAATTCCAAAGGCTTCAAAAATTCTGCTTTTTTCTTTAAGGTTCATGAATACGGTTAGTGGAATGAAATAAACGGCTTCATGAATACGATTAGTGGAATGAAATAAGAGAGAAATTTTTAAAATAAATTCCAGGGATTTTAATTATTAAAGAAGACAAGTGCTCTTTTATGTTATTTTAGAAAGCTGAAATCATAAGGGCAATATGGCTGAGTGGATAGAATATCGGATTACAATTCTGAAGGTGCCAAGTTCGATCCCCCGATACTGAGAATTTTATGAAAATTTTTTTTTTTTTTAATTTTTTTAACATAATAATGCAGTTACGCCAAATACAAAATACCAAAGAGGGAGAAATAATAAATTGGTCAATTAATTTTTGCAGATTGATCTAATTAATTTCCGTAAAGCGTCATAATTTTTAAAGTTAAAATTTTTCTCTTAATTTAAGTATCTGTACTTCGTTTTGGTAAAAAAAAATTACTTAATATATACAACTTTAATATTTAATTCATTATTCGTTATGATTTTGGAATTATTAGCTAATAATTAATTAAAAAAATATTTACACCGTATTTAACATTATAAATTATAATAAAATTATGATTTTTGAACATTTTTTTAATCTTAATAGTATTAAAAATTAAATTTTATTAAAAAAAAATTTTTTGACATTGGCATTGCGCCTATAATTACTTACTAAAAAATATTGATATTACATAATATATTTTTTAATAAAATAATTGCATTAATACACAAAACTTATATTCTAAATTTCCTTATTTGAATATAGATTTTCTTAAAAACAATTTTAAAATCTAAGTATAAATTTTGTGTAAAAATTTAAGATGTGGGCAAATGCAAAATAATTAATTTTTTTTCCACATATTTATTTTACTTATATTTCAATGACTTTATTATTAAATCATCCAGTTTTCCTTCAATGACATTGATAAGTTGGTTATTTTGAGAAAACTGACCAAAAACTAATATTTATTTGAGCAACAAAGTGTAACATTGTATGGAATTATTATTTTTCTAAATATATATCAAGAAATTATAATTATTTTAGAATATTTAATTTTTGAATAAAAAAAGTCTGAAGGTGCCAGGTTCGAACCCAATTATGATTTGTTTTTTTTTTAATATTTGAAATTTTTTTTACATAATAAAATAATTTCTACAAGTAATAAGACAAAAATAGTTTTTTTTGTTAGTGGTTACTGGTATGACCTAAAAGACGAGGGCGAGCGGGGGTCCCCTTACTCCCCACGTCCCTAAAATTTATTGGAACTGACAGATGGAGAAAATTAATAGTTTTTCTTGTTCCAAATAAATAAAAAAAAAAAAAAATGAATGGATTATTAGAATTTTTTTATTATATTTTAGAAATCCAAAATCATATGGGCTATATGGCTTGGTGGCTAGAACATCGGACTATAAGAGTGAAGGTGTCAGGTTCGATTCCCCCCAATGAATACATTTTTTTTTTAATTTTTTTAAAAATAATAATTTTTAATTTTTTTGAACATAATTTTTTTATTGGTAGAATATGTAATTTTTTTGCTTGTAATATTGGGCCCTATATATACATATATTTGAAATTAAAAAAGTGTACGATAATTATGAATTCCTACCCAAAATTTTTGGTCTGGTAATCTTTATTTCACCAGAGCTACCTATTTTAAAAAATTTTTTTTTTGCATATTTTGAGCCGGGAAAACCTATAATGATAAATTACTTGATCGATATCTATACTATCAATGCCAAAATATAACTATGTTGTTTCTCAAGGCTTTAATAAAATTATTTGTAACGAGTTTAGTGCGTCCAATATTATAAATTTGTTTTATAGGATATAATGTTTATAACTTTAGTGGTTACATGATCTCTGTAAAAAAAATAAAACAAAAACATGAAACATGAAATGAAATGTGATCACTTTTCTTACTTATTTTTCTCCCGGGAAATTCGTACTTTTTTTAGCGTTTATTATCTTATTAACTACAACAGGATTAACAAATGCTTGTTTAAATACATATATACATATAACTGTCTTGTCATAGTAAGTGGTAAAACATGTTTGAAAATTAGTTGGGTGGGACTTTAGTGATATACCTATTATCCGGTGTCTAAATTTTTTATGAATGATCACAAGATTATGTTAATTCTATTGTGAAAATAAGACAATATTGAAAAATAGTTCATTCAACTCGCTATTAAAAAACTGATTTCTGAATAGGATAGTTTTTTTTTCACAATTAAATTTTTAAAAAGAAATAGCATCTCGATACTTAAATTTATGCATCTGTGAACGTTTCCAATATTTTTTACATCCATTTTATAGCAATATTCAATTGCATTAATTCATATATGAAATTATACAGTTTTCACCTAAGTTCTCAAATAAGTTTTTAGCTACATTTTAATTTTATAATATGTATTATAAAATTATAAAACACTATTTATTAATTAAAAGTTTTTTCCATTTATATAAATTAAAATAAAAAAATCAAAGAGCGCCTAATTTGCAAATTTTTTTGAACCAAATTTGCTACAATTTTACTTAGCTCTGTGTTTTGCTTCAAAAATAGAATATGTATAAAAAATAATAAATTAGTGGCTGATAAAAACATTTTGGTTTGTTTAAATATCTCAAAAAAACTAATTATTATGAAAAAAATTTAAAAACTATGAATAACAGTGGCTACAAATGATGGGCTGCTCAGTACAAAATGTAAATTAAAATAAAAATCAGTCCATCAGTCCAAAAGCAGTCATTTGTAGCCACTGTTATTTCATAGTTTAAATCTTAAGTATAAACTTCTGTAGGCAGTTCTATGACTGCTTCGTGTGTTTTTTTATATATATTTATGCACTTCTTTTTTATCGCTGTCCTTCTCTTTTCTTTCATGAACAAAAGTGTTATACAGGCTAATAATGGGAATAGTTACAGAATTCGAGAATGTTATTAGCCACCTACTAACCCGTTTGTAAATACTTATATAACAAATTATACTTATAATTTTCGCCACTTTTGAGGTAATAACAGAATTCTTGCTACTTAATAGATAGTTACTAGAATACATAAGCTTTCTACTAAAAGAATCGAATTCTCTTATAGAGCTAATTTGCTAGTTGGGTTATTAGGGTTGAAAATTTGTGGTAAAGCTTGATTGTCACTTAACAATGAAAATTTTTGGCCATATATATATTTATGAATTTTTTTTATACCAAAAATCACTGCCAATGCTTCGCGATGTATTTGTGAATACCTTTTTTCCGAAGTTGAAAGAGTTGTTGAAGAAAAACTTATTGGTCTTTCTTGACCATCTACTACATGTGCTATATAGGCTCCTGCTCCGACCGGAGATCCATCACAGCATAAAATAATTTTCTTTTTGGGTCACATTATTTTTTGTAATAATGTTTTGGCATTTTGTTGTTTTGATGTTTATTGGACCATATGAATTTATTGTTGCCTAATAAGTCATAAAGTTCTCTCAACTTCATTGATAAATTAGGTATAAAATTACCATAATAATTTAAAAGATCTAAAAAAAATTGTAATTCAGTTAAATAAGTGGGTCTTGGGGCTTCAAAAATGGCTCTACATTTTTCCGGATCTGAACGTACTTCAGATTTCGAGATAATATGTCCTAAATACCTTACCGCTTTTCAAAAAACAAACATTTTTCTACGTTAAATCTTACATTGTGCTTTTCTAACCTTTTAAGTACCTCGTGTAAGTTTCCTTCACAATTTTCGAAACTACTACCTCCTACCAAAATATCGTCCAAATAGCACGTCATAAATAAAAGTCCAATCAAAATCTGATCCATTACACTTTGAAAAAATGAAGCTGCTGACTTAACACCAAAAGGTAAATTCGTGCACCTGAATAAGCCTTTATGTGTGTTTATTGTAAAATATTCTTTAGATTTTTCAGAAAGTTCTAGCTGTTGGTAAGCACCTGACAAATCAATGACACGAAAATATTCACAACTAGCTAATGACGCCATTATTTCGTCTTTTCTAGGGAGAGGATAGTGTTCCGTTTCAACAAAATGGTTCAATGTTACTTTGCAATATATGCAAAGTCGAATTTTGCCTCCTGGTTTTGATACAATTACGATAGGGGAAGCATATTTGCTACGCCTTACAGCTACTAAAATTCCTGACTCACATAAGGTATTTAGCTCTGCTTCTACCTTGTTTCTCAATTTATAAGGGACCGAATATGCTTTGTGAAAAATAGGTGGTGTATCTGATTTTAAAATTACTTCAGACTTAAATCCTTTAATGCTATGATTTGGATCTGTTTTTAGTAAATTTGAATATTTTTCAGTTATCATTTCTAACATATGTGATTTTTGACTGATATTTTGTATTTTTTCTTCGTTTAATTCAATTTTATTTTTAATATTTTTCCAATTTGGAAATAACAAATCCAACCCGGACCGACCTAATAAGGGTTTTAAATTTTTTTTTGTTCTAATCACTATAAATTCAAGTGAGACAGTTGATTTTGTTTCGGAAAGTCTACCTACTAAATTTATTTTTCCAATTACTTCAATTTTTTTTCCTGTCACTGTTAAATAATTTTTTTTACTATATTGTTTTAGTATTGCTGAGCGTAAATATCTATGTTGTGTTGGCTTTAGATGTTAATAATCAGACATTGATGTTCTTTTTATAAAAAATAATATATTGTTGATAATGTTTTTATTACGATATATAACTCAATATTTCGACTTATTCCAAGTCATCATCAAATTATGGTAAAATTATCAAAAACAATATCAATTAAGCTACCATTTAAGAATTTAACACTACCATAAGCATAAATACATAAAATACATAAAATACCTATAAGCTTATAAGCATAGATAATAATATGCCTATATTTCCAACATAATACTTTTTATATTTTTAAATTTTTCAAATTTTCACTTTCATATCTAAAAAAAAATAAACTTTGAAAATATGTTCGTAGTTTCCTAACTTTATATTTTTTGAACTTTGACATTTTTTTTGTGTATTGTTAATTTTTTAAACTTGGTAGACGTGGAACTTTAATTGTTCATATGTGTGAGTTTTTTGACATTTATCAATTCCCTCCAATTTTTACTTCCCAATTTAGATAAACTTAAATTATTAATGGGATTAATTTAAAATATAAGAATAATTTTCTTTATAAATAAAAAAAAAATAAAAATTTTAAAAAATTAAATTAAATTTTTTTGTGTAAAGAAAAAATACAGAATAAAAAACAGACAAATTTGGCTAAAATGAATATTTTTGGGATTATGTTTTCTGCCAAAAGCAAAAATTCAATTTAAGTTTAACATTTTGAAAAAATACATTTTTATCATAAGGAATACGAGATTTGGGTAAGACATTTCTATGTTTCTGTTAATTAATTAAACATTTGATCAATTTTATCATAATTTTCATATTTATTTGTCTTGTGCATTTTTTGCGTATGTTTTTATGCTTATGCTTTATGCTTATTGTTGTCATTTTATAGTTTGTCATTTTATAGTTTATAAATTTTATTGCTTATCAGCTTGTAGGTATTTTGTAATTTTATTATATATATTGCTTTAAAAAATATTATTTGTTTTTTATGTATTTATGCTTATGCTTATGGTAGTGTTAAATTCTCAAATGGTAGCTTAATTGATATTGTTATTGATAATTTTAGCATAATTTGAAACATTGTAAACCCCTGATGATGACTTGGAATAAGTCGAAATATTGAGTTATAGATCGTAATGAAAACATTATCAACAATATATTATTGTTTACAAAACAACATCAATGTCTTATTATTAACATCTAAAGCCAACACAACATAGATATTTACTCTCAGCAATACTAAAACAATATAGTAAAGTAAATAATAAAAATATCAGCAACAAAAAAGTATTATCATAAATTTTGTTACAATTTTTCAAGTTAATACTATTAATTTTTTTTAAACACTCATCTTCTGTTATCAGTGATACACATGCTCCCGTGTCGATTTCTAAATTCAATACTTGACCTTGTACAAAAAATTTGACCACCAACGCATCACTTGGTATCACGTTGCCTACATTTGACACCATCTTTATTGAAGATTTTGATAAAGACCTTATACACGTGCTCGAACTTGACTTTGAACTAGACCTTGAACTTGACCTTGAACTTCTAAACATTGATTCCGATATTTGTCGACTAAAGATTTTAGATATTTTTTGTCATTATTAGATCGATTTCCTGATCTTTCAGGACTTCCAGATTTTTTTGTGCGAAATTTCGTGGAAATATGCCTTTTTTTATTACAAGCAAACCACGTCCAGTATTTTGCAGGACAATCTTTAGGGTCATGGGCGCGACCACAACAATAACGTCGTTTCTTTGTTCTTATTAATTTTTTTTTTTAAACACAGCCAAAACATCGTGTTCTACTGTTGCTGAGATTTTTTTATTTTCTTTTGTTGTCAATTCATGGTTTATAGCCATTTTACAAGCTTCACTAAAAGATAAATTTTTTTGTTTTAACAAATCTTTTCTTAATTCGGGATCTGATAACCAATAGACAAATATATGTCTCAAGGCGCTTTATAAGTCACTAAAATTACAATGTTCAGCCTTGTTTTGAGGGTCAAAATATAATCCATAATGGACGCATTGTCCTGGTGAATTATATAAAATTTATATGATTCGAGTATTTCATTGACAGATGGTGGATTTTTTTTAATTCAACTAATTGATCATAGTTTTTAGTTTCAGGCTTAACTGGCGCCAAAATTTTTCGTAGTTGTAATGAAGCATCTTTACCTATGTATAGCAATAAGTACGCTGATTTTTTTGCATTAGCTATGTCATTTACGATGAAAAATTGTTGCAACCTCATTTCCCATTCTGAAAAATCAGATCCAACCACAAATTGTTCTATTTGACCTGCCATACTTACGACAGTAATTTCTTTTATTACTTTTTTTTCTTCTTCTTTCGTATCTTCAGTTTTTTTGTCATTCATTTATTCTTTAATTTGGTACTGTTAGCAATAAACAGTTTCGGTATATAAAACCCAAGAATAAATTTTTATTGTATTGTAAAGAACAAAGAAAAAAAATTATAAATTTTGTTTTATTCTCGTCGCCACTTTAGTGTCAATGAAACAAACAGTTCTGAGCTTCTCTTAAGACTAATTTTAGATTTCCTTTTTCTAGGTATAATAATTCAATAACTTAATATTAATAATATAATGATTATAAAGAAAGTTAACTTAAGAATAAATTACGGAGTCCTAACTGTAGAATCATAATTCATATACTACAGTTACAAATAATTTTATTAAATCCTTGAGAAACAACATAGGTATATTCTGGCATTGATAGTATAGATATCGATCAAGTAATTTATCATTATAGGTTTTCCCGGCTCAAAATATGCAAAAAAAACACACGAAGCGGTCATACGAAACGAACTGCCGAAAGAAGTTAATACTAAAAGCTTTAAACTATGAAATAATAATGGCTACAAATAATGGACTGCTTTTTGACTGATTTTTATTTTAATTTACATTTTGTACTGAACAGTCCATTATTTGTAGCCACTGTTATTTGAAATCATAGTTTAAAGCTTTTAAGTATTAACTTCCTTCGGCAGTTCGTATGACTGCTTCGTGTATTTTTTTATATTTTGAGCCCAGACGACCCTAACCGTAGCCCACTACCCAAAATTTTTGGTCAGATAATTCCACCCTCATTTCCGCCCTCACTTCCGCCCTCACTTCCGCCCCACCTTCCGCCCCAAGTTCCGTCCTCACATTAGCCCCAACTTCCGCCCTCACTGCCGCCCTCACTTCCGCCCTCCCTTCCGCTTTCATTTCCGCCCTCACATCCGCACTCACTTCGACCCCACTTCCGCCCTCACTTCCGCCCTCCCTTCCGAGCCCACTTCCAACCTCACTTCCGCCCTCACTTCCGCCCTCTCTTCCGCACTAACTTCCGCCCCAACTTCCGCACTAACTTTTTTTTTTTTTTTTTTATTTATTCATTGGTAATATAATATACAATAAGTTTTAACAATTCATTTAATCTAGAGCCCAACGCAAAAAATGCTTAATAGGGCTAATACTGGCAGCATTATTACAATACTCATAAAAAATAAATAAAAATTATCAAAAATCTTAGCAATAATATATTCACATATTTTTCATTTGAATTTAATACAAAAATTAATTTTCAATTATAATCACATTATCTAATCAGTTTAATTATACATTATTTTACATAAAAGCAACAAATTTTTCTCATTTATTTAATTACTAATCTATAACAATTACTTAAGTCATCAAACATAAACGTAGTAGAATGTCATTTAAGGAAGAAACCACTCAATAATTAAAATTAAAACAAATGAATTAATCGAGCATCAATGATCAATTTTTTAACATGTATCTTAAAAGCAAAGAAGGTAAAGTTTTAACATTATTTGGCAACGAATTATATACTATAATACCTCTATGAGACATTTTCTTCCGCCCCAACTTCCGCCCTCACTTCCGCCGTCACTTCCGCCCTCACATCCGCCCTCACATACACCCTCACATACGTCCTCACATCCGCCCTCACATCCGCCCTCACATCCGCTCTCATTTTAGCCCTCACTTCAGCCCTCACTTCCGCACTAACTTCCGCCCTCACTTCAGGCCTTCAGGTAATCTTTATTTTACCGGCGCTACCTATTTTGAAAAGTTTTTTTTTTGCATATTTTGAGCCGGGATGGCCCTAACCGCAAGTTCCTACCCAAAATTTTTGGTCAGGTAATCTTTATTTCACCGGCACTACCTTTTTTGAAAAGGGCAGGGCCCTAACCGTAAGTCCCTAAAATTTTTGGTCTAATCTTTATTTCATCAGAGCTAAATTTTAATTTCAAATAATTTGTAAACGAAAGATTTTTAAAAAATAATTTGAATTTAAAATTTCCGCGCCAAATTATTTTGTTTTTATAAATGATAAATGATTATTGAGTTGACCACTCATTTTTTTGAGTATTCAAAGGTACTGCATGATGCTTTTTTTCGAACTCGAATTCGAATGAGTACAATAATTTTTACTCCCTACAGAATTACTCAATTATATCATACAACGCGCGTAAAGTATTAACTTCAAAAAAATTTTCAAAATAGATAGCTCCGTTGAAATAAAGATTACCTGCCCAAAAATTTTGGGTAGGAATTCGTAATTATCGTACTTTACTGCTGCCTGGCACTTTCAGACTTTTTTAATTTCAAATATATGTATATATAGGGCCCAGCCCAATATTACAAGCAAAAAAATTACATATCCAACCAATAAAAAAATGTTTCTTTCTTAAACCTATTATTATGTTCAAAAAATTAAAAAAATTAAAATAAAAATTTTATTCCTTGGGAATCGAACCTGACACCTTCACTCTCATAATCTGATGTTCTAGCCACTAAGCCATATACTCCATATGATTTTGGTTTTCTAAAATATAATAAAAAAATTCTAAATAAACCAATCATTTTTTTGTTTTTGTTCTTGTATGAGAATAAGAATACTCAAAATACAAAAATACTCAAAATATTTTTGAAATACGATCGAGACTCGAATTTGAAAAACACAAGAAAAAGAGTGGTTATTTATTAGAATTTTTTTATTATATTTTAGAAAGCTAAAATCATATGGACAATATGGCATAGTGGCTAGAACATCAGACTATAAGAGTGAAGGTGTCAGGTTCGATTATTATGATCTAGTACGATAATTATGATCTAGTCAATTAAACCTTTTTTTTTTCATAGGAATATTAGTAAATCGACAGTAGTCGAATATTTTTGGGTAAATATCCTAAATAATTATAGTTCACCTAATTAAAAAAACACACGAAGCAGTCTTAGCAACTGGTGAAAGAAGTTAATACTTAAAAGCTTTAAACTATGAAATAACAGTGGCTACAAATGATGGGCTGCTCAGTACAAAATGTAAATAAAAATAAAAATCAGTCCATCAGTCCAAAAGCAGTCCATTATTTGTAGCCATTGTTATTTTATAGTGGTTTAAAAAATTTTTGAGATTATTATGAAAAAAATTTTTGAAACATTTTTTTCTGCAAACTTTATTCTTTAATCATAAATACTAAAAGAATGTCATTTTTAATAGGTGACGTCTGTTACTTTTTTTTATAGTAAATATAGAAATTTAGTTTGATTTAAAAAAAAAACAATTTGATTCTCTGACAAAAATTCTAAGTTGCCTATTATTAAGAAGGTATTGATTTAATTTAATACATCTGTAGCGAGGCCCAAAATCGCATAGAAGATCGCATTTCAATATGCATCCAACTCGTCTACATCATGCTTTATACATTACATTTATATTTACTGTGTGTATAAGAACAAATGTAATGTATTATTGTCAACAGTATCTTCTGCTACTGATATACCTGTACACTCTGTCTATAAGACCAGACCAATTTCCTTCTTAAAATGAAGAAAGTTAAGTAATATTCAAATACTCATTTATAAAAATGTCCTTCTAGTAGCCCGTAACTGTAAATTGTGCTTTTGTTCTCAATTAGATTTAATTTTTTTTTCGTAATAATCGCGTTTTATTATTGTCAATGTTCTATAATTACGAAAAAAATACCAAAAGGCAAGGTTTTAAATTAAAAATAAAAAGGTTTGATCGAAGCATATCACGAGGAAGGCCTAGGACTACAGGAAATTGGTCGGAGAATAAAGAGATCACACCAATATCTCTCAAACTATTTGTCGGACCCACTTAAACATGGAACAGTTATACGAAAGCCACGAAAGTCGAAAATATCATCCAGAAATGAAAGGAAAATAGTGAGTTTGGCATAAAATGTAACGGATTTGTGGTTTAAACGTATCACTGGAGACAATAAAAAAAGTTTTAGTGAAAAGTACTTACATAATAAGATCAAAAATACTCAACATCAAATAAAACAACATCAAATAAAACGCCTGGAATTTGCAAAAGCAAACATGAATTGTGAATGGGATAAGGTAAGTTAACAAAAAAAAAATAAAATTAAAATAAGTGTTTTCTACTTAATTACATATCGTTTTGATTTACTTCCCAGTTAATTTTTAGCGATGAAAAAAGTTTAATCTATATGTATCTGACGGATTTAACGCATATTGGAGGGATTTAAGACAGGAGCCACGATATTTTTCCACAAGAAACTTCGGTGTTGGTTTCTGCATGGTGAGGGCTTGATTTTGTTCATTTGGACAGTTGAATTTATACTTTTGTTCCTCAAAAATGAATAGTAAGGATTACATTCTGGATAGTTGGCTTGTACCATTTCTTCGGAAACATCGAAATAAAAAGCTATGTTTCCAAAAAGATAATGCGGCTATTCATACAAGCAAAGAAACAAAGGTTTGGTTAAACGAAAAAAAAAATGAATCAACTGGAATGGCCAGCCCGTTCTCTTGATTTGAACCCGTTAGAAAATTTGTTGGGGATATTAGTCAGAAGAATTAATGCAGAAAATAAATAATATTTCACTGTTGTAGACTTAAAAGTGGCTATTTCTGAAGCTTAAGAGAAAATTTAAAAAACTACGATAAAAAACTTGATCGAAAGTCTTCCAAATCAGGCAATTAATCGTGACGGAACAGCAACCGAATATTAAATTCAAAATATGCGAAGATTCATCAAAAAAATATTTGTCTAGCATAAAATTTTTCTACTGGTCTTATAGAGACTTTGACAACAAAAATTAATTTTCTTATTTTTTTTTTTATAATTTTTTTTTACTTTAAATCGTCGATGTGGAACCTTCGGCTCATGAGCCGCATGCGGCTCATTTGATTTTTATCTGCAGCTCACATCAATGTTTTGATTTACATAATATGTGGCTCTTTTTTGTACGAAAAGAACTTTTGTTTTGCTTTAATTTTTAAAAAATGTTTATTAGCTGGCAATGATTTGTTTGTTTTACAAGAAAAGGTAATAAATATAAACTTAGAACATCAACTCAGGATTTCAACAACAAAAATTGCACTTGATTTGAATAAATTGAGCCAAAGCAAAAACACTCAAATTTCTCATTAACTTTTATTTAATTTTTTATTTTTTGTAGATTTATTTTATATTTTGTTATGTTTTTTGTTGAAATTTTTAAATTAAATTACTAGTACAAATTCTGAATTAAATCAAAACCAATAAACCATTATTATTTTATTCATTCTTTTTTTTATATGCGGCTCATGCCGAGGTACGAAATTTATTCAGTGGCTCTGGCACGCAATTGAGTTGCACATGCCTGCTTTAAATTATTAAATTCTGAATAAAATTACTATAATTTGTTAAAACTCTTAAAATGAAATAAATATAAGTTTAAAATTTCAATAATGAACTCTTATTTTGATTAAAAGTTGTTTGGTCTTATAGAAACTGGACAGAGTGTATATGCGTATAATTCTAAGAAAACCAAAATATTTCAATATTTAAATAATGTTATGCTTATGTTACGTTATAATTATGATACTTAGCGATAAGGTGATAACTTTAATGATAAATTTATTTAAAAAAAAAAATCGTTTCTGTCAGTTGGTGCAAGCAAATAAAATATGTTACAAAATAAAATTATTTTAAATAACGACATCTGTAAAGTATAATTTTTTTTTATTTATTTATTTCAATCAATGTACCAGGATTTAACTTAACAGATTATAACAAAAAAGTTTACTTAAAAGTACTTATAATAATATGAATATAAAATTAATTTTCTTTTAAAAAATTTGTAATATTAAGTTTTAATTTTTTTCTACAAAGATTAAAATAAATGACTTCATAGCATAAATTAAAATTTCTTACAGCTAGTGATATTAATTCATAATTAGTTCTATATGGAATGATGAACAAAAGAAATTTTGTTGACGATAACTCTATTCGGAGTGTAAATATTTAAAAGACCAATAGTTTAGGACAATTAATATGACTATAAATAAATCAAACACAAGCATACAACAAACATACAACTTAATTGAATTTGTGAAATAGTGAGTAGAAAACCGACTTTAAATGCACAAAATCTGTCTTTTACAACATTGTTTCAAAATCAAATTGTTTTATTTTCTTTGCCTTATGCGTTGTTTATAGCTACCACAGTAAAGTAATTTTTGGAGGAATGTTCCGGAAACCTATTCACAGCTAATTTTATCTGAAAGTAAAAAATCAAATGCAAAAAATATAAAAAAAAAAAACCAAAAAAATATTTTTGACAGGGAAGGTATCGTAAAAAACTATTATGATAGGTAGGAAACGTAATGAAAAAGAAACAAAAAAATAATTTTGTGAAGTGATGAAATTTTTCAGATATAAAAAAAAAAAAAATTCAATTTTCTTAGTTATTTGAAAATATTTTTAAAAAATTCTTTTTACGAAAAATAGATAAAATTAATATCTTCATTTTCAGTAGATTTGCTTAAATATAAATAGAATAGTAACATAGGAAAACGGTTTTTACGGTACCATTTTTTCAGATAGGTCAATTAGCTATAAACAACGCATTAAAATATCTTTGAATCTAATAAAATCCATACATATAAAATAAATATTTGATATTCATGTGATGGCAAACGAACAATATAATTTGAAATAACATTTTACTCCGCTCAATATTTCTTCTTTGATTTGTATATGAAATATTTAAAAAATAAATATATGTGTGTGATAACCATATACCAAAAAAATTTTCAACGATTCTGAATTTATGTATTTATCGGTATTTTAATTGTAATATATACTTACCACAAAATAGTTAGGTATATATATATAACATATATATTTTTTAAATTAATTTAATGAAGAACAACGGTAAAATGCAGATTTACTTAAATAAAATCAAATGGTGCATTAAATAATGGAATTTTTTAATCAGATTAAAATTATGATTCTTTTTATATTAATTATTCAAATAATCAGAATAGTGAAAAATGCTCTGGTGTTTCCAAGATTTTCAGTGTATCAGGTGAAAAATAAGGGAAAAATCCGAAAAAAAAAAAAAATAACTAAAAAATGTTTCAAAAAGAAAAAAAAATCTAAATTAAAAAAAAATTTTACGACTTGCTTAAATTACAACATATACTGCGCATTTAACAAATGAAAGTATAATGGTTACCTGAACAGATTTTTACTCTTATTTTTATTCCTAATTTTCCAGGTAACTTGTGCATTCTCTGTTCCAGTTGAACTAAAATATCGAAAATTATTTTTTGATTGGGGATTTCAAATGAATTACGATTTACCATGGAATGATTCCAATTTTTATAATATACCTATTTGGCCTGGTTTTCCATCAATTATGTCAATAAGGCCATCAAAATTATCAATTGATTTATCTTCTGATTCAATTGAAAAATATTTTGTAAATAATACAGAAACAAAATATTCGAATTTGCATCGAAATGATTTAACTGCTGTTGAATTATATTCAATAATTGAAGATTTTCTATTACAATACGGATATGATGACACATGTTTATTAAAAAGTGTTTGTGAAAATTCAAAACATCCATTTGGAATTTCAGTGGGAGAAGAAAATTTAATTGCTGAAGTTTTAAATTATTTATTAAGGTAAATCAGTTTAATAATTTTTTTTTTAATAAAGGATTATTTATATACCTACATATAAATTTTAGAATGAGACAAGCTCATCGTAAATTTTTCTGTATATTAAACTTAAATGAATCAAATTAAATCTCTAATATATTTTGTTACAAATTATGAACGGACTTAATGAGAATTCTATATAGAACTTTTATATAAATTTTAATAAAAAAATTTATAAAAAGATTAAAAATTAACCCATTTTTTTCAGTCCATCAATACATGAAGGTTTTGCCGAAGACGAAATTGATTATCAAAAAGCATATGAAAATGCTGAATATTACGGTTATGCAGGACATGATTGTAATACTATTTATCCGGATTGTAAAATTGATATATTAAATTTAATAACAAAAGTTATACATTCATAAAAATAATGTTTTGTAAATAATGTTTTGTAATAATGTTTTGTAAGATAAAAAAAAAAATAGTACAAATAAATCAGATTTTTTATTTAAGACGCTGAAAACTCATGCATCTATACAAAGAAGTTTTTACTCAAAGAAACAATAACAGTATTTTTATTTTTTGGCAACAAAGTGTTTTACCCAATTAACCAGCTTTGGTACACGTGTACCAAATTCCAAATGTACCAAAAAATTTTCCTATGGAAAACCAAATAGAAATTGTACTGTTTGTTCCAATTCCACGTTTACCAGACGATTTTCCAAAGAAAAAATTGAGGACCTGACACGAATTTGTACCATTTGGAATATAATGGATTGAGGTCTTTTAGATCCAAAACATTTTCTGGTTATGTTGGAAGTTTAATGGAAAACAATTTTCAAAATATCCATATGACGTTACATTTGATTTTACCAAAAAATCGTTATTACTTGGTACAGATGGACAATGTACCTTACAAATTTATAATTCAAGAAATTGTAATGGAAATCTTAAGAACAAAATAAAGGACTGTACATGGTATGTACGAATTGTGCTATTATCTAATAATGACGTATAAATATCATACGTTGTTTCATTTCTGAGCAGACGAGTTCTTCTACAGCTTTAAATTTAAAAATATGGGAACAAATAGAAAATGTTCCAATTATAATTCCTGTTAAGAAATGTGAATATACTACATGGTATACAGAATTTATATTTTCTATTTTACACGTCGTCCCATCAATGCTTATTTGTCGTAACTAACATAAACCTAGTTTTGAGATAATCGAGTTTAAAGTTCAAAAGCTGATTATAGCCGATCTGTTAGTTTTATCAACAATTTCAAAACAACATTCGTTTCTACGACGGGATAACTTTTTTCTCGTGAAAGCACTTTCTTTCAACGTTAATAGTTTTTGAGTTATTAAGCTTCGAATTTTTGTAAATTGTCGTATCTGCACTAAAACGTTTCGATCGTTGTCGTATCTGACAAAAAAGTGCAGTTACGACATTTAAGAAATAAAGAGGTTTTAATCTAATTTCTATACAAAGTGTAATAAATACGACACCTAAAATCAAGTTTTTGTTGAGAGAGAGTTGTCTTGAGAGAGAATTTCTTACAGCAGATATTTGTTGAAGTCCGATAACGCAAACGCGTCAAGAAAAGAACAAATAGATTCACCTGAAGGATTTACGGGAATCAGAAAGAATTCACCGTCATTGTGTTTCCAATCAATACTAGTAAGATTATAATTACCCGCAATTATAAATTCATCTAAGGGTTCAAGGATGTTGGAAATGAAATCTATTGCTTTAATGACATTGTCATAAATACCACTATTTGTGTTAGGTGGAATGTAGCAGAACATTGTATAGATATTTTTATCTAATAATTCAACCTTCACACAAAAAAAAAGAAGTTTCCAAGTGTTCTGTGTTAGGGATAGAAATTTGGGATTCATTAAAAGTGTTTCTTATAACGATTAATACACCTTTTCGAATTGTATTGGGTGGTAAAGAGTCATCGTTATATCTATTCGTTTTAAAAACGATCAATTCTTGATTAAATAACTCAAGGTTGTTGATACTATAGGTATAGGACAACCAAGTCTCTGTCAAAAGGTAAATAATGGCTGAGTTAAGAAAAATTTCAGAAGTTTTTGTTCTAAGTCCTCTTACATTTTGATAGTAAATTGTAAGTTATATACTGAGAGAAGAGATCTATTACCGTAATAGTAAAATGCAACAATAGAAATTTAACGATTGCCGAAATCAACTTATGGTTGTGGCAACCTCACGTTAGCGTTTCCTGTAATAATATATATTATTACCAAAATCAATTTATTGGTTGTGGCAAACTCATGCTAACTATTACCGCAATCATATATATTTTTGCCACAATCAACTTACTGTTGCTTTTTTTTTGTTTTTTTTTTTGTTTTTTTTTGGTTTTTTGGTTTTTTTTTGTTTTTTTTTTGTTTTTTTTCGCTTTTTTTTTATATATTGTTTTTTTTTTTATTTGAAAATGTGCACCCATCTAAGTTCTATCACTACGAGATGTTGCTTAACCTTCTGTGTTCAATGTGATGTAGAGTCTTCTACTGAGCTATGTCAGTAATACACAACAATGTATTAAATAAAAAATATAAATTCAGTATCCATTAAAACTACCACACACTTAGCAAAAAATATTTGTATTAGCACACACAGTGTGTACACAATGTTGACACACACAGTGTGTGCACACATCAAATACTTTATTTGAAACAGATCGTACTTTTCCTGCAACTAACAGTAGTTTGTTCCAAGAATCTTAAAATTATACTCTTTTAAGGGAAAAGAAATTTTATTAAGAGAAAATAATTTCTTGTACCGCAATGTTATGGAATTAAATTCTTTTGACCCAAAAAATAGATAGTTTTTGTAAAAAAAATTTTGTTCCAGTAAATTAAAGTCATCATTTTAATTCTATTTCAGTCAAAGAATCTACAAAAAAAACAAAAAAATTAAGGAAATTATTTACCAAAACATAAATTCTGTTGCAGGAATAAACATAATTTTAAGGCAAGGGAAACTCTTTTTTGGCAAAATATTTTTCATTCTCTGAAAAAAAAACAATGTTGTTGAAACAGAATTATTGTTTCTGCAAAAAAAATATATTGGTCGAAAATGAATTCAAAAAAAAATTTCTGTCAGTGTATTTACTACCGTAGAATTTAGGTCAGTAAATGGTATATTACATGCTTCAATACACATGTAATTATTAACTTAAGTCAATTTTATTTACACACTTCCGTGTTAAGTAAATTTTATTTACTTACTTCATTTTGAAGTTTTGTTTATTTTTTACATTGCAAATGTATAGATTGCAACTACGTCTCCCTTAGAAATCAAGACCTACAAGTTGTCTAAGTTATTAAAAATCTGTATAGAGTACGACAAATCAGAAATCAAATAAGACTTAACAAAATTACCTTATATGAAACACTACAGTATTGTGAACGACAAATAAGCAGCCAATTGTTAATGACACGATACGCCTAATTTTATATTTTTTTTAAACATACGACAAATAAGAAATTAGTTTTCAAATAGAAGAAAAAAATAAAATCAAGTATTTAATACGACAAACAGGAATTAAAAGTGTCTGAAGTGTAATTAAATAAAAAACTAATATTTCTCATATAAAAAAATATTAGTTTATCAGGTAAGACAAATAAGAACGATTTTTTTTCTCAAATTTTGCGTTTACGATAAAGTCGATACTGAATATCTCGGGATTGGAGGTAGAAATCGTCATCGGGATACGTGCAAAAAAAAGATTTATAATTTTTAGTATATATGAGCCAATAATATCAAAATCTCAAAAAAGTCAGTTACGATAAATAAGCATTGATGGGACGACGTATCTATAATTTTAATACATTAGCCTAGTGGTAGAGTCGCCGGATTGCAATGTTAAAGTACAAGGTTCGAAACTCGAAGGAGAAGGGTTCATAAGAAAAATAAAATTATAAATTGTAAAAAAAATATTAAGAAAATAAAAAAATTAAAATCAAAAAATAAAATAAAAAAATTTAAAATAAAAAAAATTATAATAAAAGAAATTAAAATAAAAAAAAAGAAATAAAAAAAATATTTTTTCTAAATTTTAATCAAAAGGAAAATTGTACGAAATGTAATCGGAATATTATATGGTACTTTGGAATATTAGTCGGATTTTATCAAGAATTCGGTTTGGTACAATAGAGCAATTGTACCTAATTTTTACAAATAGAGGGTACAAATCCAAATTATATTCAATTGGTACATTTTTTTTTACCATTTTAATATGAAGAGGGCATAGATTTCCAAGTATTTTTCACTTAAACGCTCTATGGAGGCCCGTTCGGATTTCCTACTCCAATGGTCAATTGGGTAGTGAGGCAATAAATTAAAAATATTGATCATTTTAATGGCTGATAATTAATTTTATTATTGAAAATTTGGAAACTAAAAAAAAATGTAAGTTCTAAAATTAAAAATATGTGAGTCTCGGGACACACGGAAGAAGTGAAACTTCATGGCAAGTAGTATTTTCTGGGAAGGCTAAATAAATATTTAAAATGGCCAAGTGCATATAAGATATGACGCCGATCGATTTTTTCGACGGCGACTAGTTGATTTTTGCCCTTTGAATGCTGCGGTCAGTCGACTTAAAATTACTTGTTTGGGGAATTCGGCGGCTTAGGAAAAATTAAAACCCAGCGACTGCTTATACCTTGTTCGCATTCTAATTTAAATTCCACTTATATTCCGGAAAACAAATTACCGTTCGCATTACAAAATTTGATGAGAAGTGGAATTTAATGATGTATACAAAAATTTAGAAATTTGTTGTTGAAAATTTTGACTTTTTATCTCACTTTTTATCAATTTTATTTTGTTTTTTTTTTTTTATTTTGACTCGAATTTGACAAAAAAAATTGTTGCCAACTATAACAAAATTTCAAAAAGTGAGTGAAAGTAACTATAAATATAGAATTTTAACTCTGACAAACTAGAATATGAAAGTGGAATATACATATTCCGGAATATATTTTTATATGAAAAATCCAGTTCATTTTCCTGAAATATTCCGGAAAACAGCATATTCCACAAATATTCTCCTAATGCGAACACCATATTAGAGATAAAAGCATTTAAAAATTCTAAAATACTTTTTAAGCTCAAAAAGTTTACTGGCATAAAATTATTTCAAAATGGCTAGATTTATGGCAACACTGATTGCAGATGATTTCTACTATATTTTAAGCTGTAAACACAATTCCGGTTATTAGCGACAATAATGTATGAAAAAACAGCAGCGTGGCTTAAATCATGTTTTCTTTTTGTTGCCCGAAAAGTTTAACCTAAAATAACTTTTGCAAATATGCCTGAAATATTTCATGTTTATTAGTACTTCTTCTGAAAAGGAATTGTAAAAAAATATTCCTCCTGCATTTTATTAGTGTAATTTAATGTCAAAAATAAATTACACCAACAAACTACAAATCACACTAAGAAAAATTAATATCATAAATAAATTATCTACAAAATAGGTGCATTGGAACATTTTTATTCAGAATACATATTTGTATTCCAAAAACTTTTTGAAAATTAGCACTAATAATTAATAAATGAAATATTTGTTATTCAATAATTTAAAATAAATTATATTTCCCTTCAATCGAAAAAAAAAATAGTATTTTCGACTTTAATTCTGAGCTAATATAGAGTAGGTTATTGCGCTGATAAGCTTCATTAAGTTGCTAGCGGCTGTCGGTTTTATCATCAGCTGACACATAAATTTTTTCTTTTTTCTTTTTTTTTTGCCTTTTTTTTTGACAATAATCGTTTGAATTTTGACAATAATCGTTTGAATTTTGTTTTATTTTTTGACAATAATTGTTCTGTTTTTGACACTTACATTTTTTTCACTCTCAATCACAATGCCTCTAAAGAAGTTTCACTTCAAAATTTCTTGAATATTTAAAATAAGTATTTTTAATTAATGTTACCCCGCATTATTTTCAAAAAAATCAGCATCGAATTGTTAGATTTATTGGCTATACTTCAATAATTTACTTTGTATAAAAAAAAAAAGCTTCAACATTATAGCATATTTTTTGACTTGAGAAGTAGTAGAAGAGTGAATGTGAGAAGGAATTGTAGATTGTAATACATTTGGATTTGGGTATACATTTTTTTCCATTAGTGAAAACAAAAATTTCAGCCATCTATCTCTTTTCTCAAATAATTGAAATAAAATTCCATACATTATTTTATTTAACCTATATCTTATTGATTTTTTCAATTTATTCAATTTTCGCATTTTTAAAAAATACATCCGTATATACACATATGTATATAGATATTATAAAGTGTAAATATATTTATTTTTATAAGTTCTAAAAAATAATGTTATTGAATTTCGATTAAAGAGTGCAGAGCTAAAAAAGAAAATATTAAATAAAGTAAAATAATAAATTTCATAAATGAATTTTTAAGCATTAAAATAACCATAACAATATATTTATACGAGATTTTATATTAAAAGCCTACATAAAAAAATAGCACACAAAAGTATTTATAGTATGCACTTTTATAATTTTATATACAGGGCTTTTTTGGAAAACAATATTTACCGGAACGCTATATTATTTTTAATTCTATAGAAATTTAATTTTAATTCTATAATTCCATGATACAGAAACTGAATTTAATATATGTATTGAATAATTATCATTTATTATAAGAAAAAAATTATTAGATAAAAATTATCGTTATTTAAGAATTTTTCTCATGAGCAAAATAACGCCGATTTTTTAAAGCTAATAAAAATTTAAGTTTTATGTTTTCTTTAATTTATAATTACCGGGGCTGCGCTCCGGTGAGCTCCGGTTCAAAAAAGTCCTGTGTTTTGTCGAACTCTTTCATTTGAAACCAAGACCGCTTAAATCAGTTCTGTATTAAGATGGGAAATGGTGCCCCAAAATATGACTTTGAATGCCTCTAGCTCGGGAACCAAAGTGAGTTACAGGAAACTAAAAATAGGATTAGACATAGTTTGTGGTATACTTTGGATTAGGTCGGACGGAAAAACGATTAGGTCACCAGAAAAAAAAATAGAAATGTACTAGAACGATTTTACTTAAATCCTATGTGAAACTGGTCTATTTATTTTCTACTTTTTAGTTTTGAAGCTGAAACAAAGTAGAATTTTTCATTCAAGAATTTTCTTATTTTTTCCTCTTTTTTTTCAATTTTCAAATTTTTTATTTTTCTCACTCTCTAACTTCTCCTTTCACTTAACTGCAACGCTTTTTAATTCATGAAACTTTTCAAATCATGATTAAAGTGATAGAATATTGTATTGTCATCGGGTTCAGAGCAATATTAAAAGCTTCAGAGCTGTAGCTTGTCGGAAAATGGTCTAAAATTTGATTGTTAAATAGCGTACAACGACTCCCGAACTGAAACACGGTGTAAGTTTCGAAAAGATCGGTTAAGTGGTTCAGTTTTTAATTTTTTGTAGTTATCCGTAATAAAGAAATTGATTTCTATACCCCAGGGGAGGTCGCAGGGTGGGAGGCCAATAAATTTTTGTTACGAAAATTGTGTGTTTAATATGTCTTCTTTTTATGTACCAATTTTGAAAGAAATCGGACGAACTTTTGAAGTCCTTCCCAAGGAAGCTCGCTGGGTAGGAGGCCAATAAATTTTTTGTTACGAAATTCGAATGTTTAATTATTTCTACTTTTTATGTACTAAATTTGAATAAAATCGGACAAACTTTTGGTTGTGACAATTTGATTGCAAAATTACGCGGGCAGACAGACGAGAAACTTTTGAAATCATGATTAAAGTGGTAGAATATTGTATTGTCATCGGGTTCAGAGCTATATGCAAAGTTTCGGAGCTGTAGCTTGTCGGAAAGTGGTCTAAAATTTGATTACAAAATTTCGTAGACAGACAAACAGACAAGAAAGTGAGTTGATATAAACGTTGTAATAATAATAATAATAATAATAAAAAAACACAAGAGCTGTCATGGGACACCCGATTGGAACGTAGTTCCTTAGCGTACATATAAGTAATTTTCATTTTTTATCAATTCAAAATTTTATTAATTTAAAAAGAAACCTTTTTCTACTTTTCCCAGTTTTCTCTAATTTTGAATTTTTTTCATTTAAAGAAACCTTTTTTAAGGAGAAATTTTAGACTGTTTTTTCGAATTTCGAAGATCTTTTTTGACATCGAAAATTCAAAAGGTAAAACTAATTACTCCCAGATGCTCTTCAAATTACATCTTTTGAAAAATTCTGCGATGCTTAAAAAAAAGTTGTAAAAGTAGACTTTAGGAAAATAATTTTTTTCTCAAACATTTACCTTAAAAGAACACAATTTTTATTTACATTGAAATTAGTACGAAAATCTGAATTTTATTTGAACTATAAAATATATTAATTAGTTAATAATAAAAAATTAATTTTTTTGAGATATTTTATTAATATTTTATAAAATCAAATAAAATTTAAGTTTATCAATTTTCATACAACGTTCAATAAAAAACTATTAATATTTGCCGCGAGAGGGACTGTTTATTTGCCGCGAAAGGGACTGTTTACATTTTATCAAATCATATAAAATGTGACGGCGTCGACTCATTATTTAGAGCCCGTTCCCAAACTGAGACTATTTTAAATCGTAAAATATACCTTTTCTGCTAAAGAAAATTCCTTTTTTTCAGAAATTGAAATGACATTTAATCTGTATCATCTGCAACGTCTGTTTAAATTTTCAATTTTTTGTTTTTTTTAAAAATGAGGTGCACTAAAAAGTACACGTATAAACTGAGTTGTTATGGGAAATTTAAAATTTCCCTTTGCAGATTTTTAAAATATAAAATACCATTTCGGAACGATTTTTACGTCAAAAAATCTTGATTTGTAAAATAATTGTAAAATACCAGCTGTAAAATCGTGTCGTTCCAAAACTAGAAATTCTAGAAATTAAAAAAATTTTTCTGTTTCTAAAATAGTCTCAGTTTTTTGAACGGGCTCTTAAACTTTAAAAAAATTAACAGGTATCGTTAATTTTATACTTATAAATTTTAATTTTTTGTATTTGTTGTTTTTGCAACACAAAAAAAAAGAAATATCATAAGCCAAAATGGCAAAGTATCGAAATATTTAACGCCGGCAGACGACTTTGTACCGAATAGCGGCCTTTATATTGGCAAAATAATACTGACAAAATTATACAAGATTTTTATTTACATTGAAATTATGTAGTATGAGAATATCAATTTTATTTGAACTATAAAATATTAATTAGGTAATAATAAAAAAATAATATTTTCTAAATATTTTATTTTATAAATATTTTATAAAATCAAATAAAATTTAAGTTTATCAATTTTCATACAAAGTTCAATAAAAACCGAGATAAAAACACAAGAACCGTCGCGGGACGTCTGATAGATGTGAAACATCGGAATTATTTTGTACAAATAATATTGATAGAATTTTTGATTTTTATTTCATGGATTTATTTCCATTAATTATTAATGCAACCCAAAGAACACAATATTTATTGAAATAACTAAAAAATATTTAAAAACCTAGATGTTTTAATAACACAAACGATTTCTTTAATGTATCATAAGATTATAAGAAAATAAATTTGGAAAGGCTATTAGTAAGTTGTTTTTTTAAATCCAGTTTCTAAGTTAGTTCTTATTTCATTCGTACGACGGTGCCAATCAATCTGTATGTATTTTAATAATATTGCATTTTAGCATAATAAAGTCAACCACGGTTTTGCACTAAGTGACAAGACAACAAAAAGCGAAACAAATAGTCCAATTTCAAACTTCCAAATTTGAATAATCACAAAAATTAAAAAAAAGATTATTTAAAAAATAAAAAAATATTATTTTGCTTAAAAAAGTGCGATGAGTTTTGCGTTTTATTTAAAAAAAAAAAATAAATATTTAACATTCAAATGAATAAAATATAGTGAAGTTAAATAATTTTAAAAAAATTCAATATTACAAGATTCAAAAAAAATTTTTTTTGAAGTTTATACTTCTTTAGGCGCGTTGTATGATATAATTGAGTAATTCTGTAGGGGGTAAAAATTCATTTTCATTCTACTGATTCGACATTCGAAATCGAATTCGAACTGACATGGTTTTTGACGTTTCAATACTCAAAAAAATTAGTGGTCCACTCAATAATCATTTCTCATTTATAAAAACAAAATAATTTGGCGCGACAAATTTAAATTCAAATTATTTTTTAAAAATTTACCGTTTACAAATTATTTAAAACTAAAAATTTTTTTTTTTCAAAATAGGTAGTTCAATAATCATTTGTTATTTATAAAAACAAAATAATTTGGCGCGAAAAATTTAAATTCAAATAAATTTTAAAAATCTTTCGTTTACAAATTATTTAAAACTAAATTTTTTTTCCAAAATGGGTAGCTCCGTTAAAATAAAGATTACCTGCCGAAAAATTTTTGGGAAATTAATATTACCTGAAAAAAAAATTTTGGGTGGGGAGCTACGGTTAGGTCGTGCCGGAGCAAAATATACGAACATTTTTTTTTTTTAAATTGGTAGCTCCGGTGAAATTAATATTACCTAAATAACATCAAAGTAATTAAAACACCATTATAGACTTTACTAAACAATAATTTTATTCAAAAAATTATATTACAGTTTGGACGCGTTTCATTTGGTTTACCAAATATCATCAGCAGCAAATATCAATTAAACTAAAACATGTTCACATTGTCAAGCATATTTTCCATATACTAAAAAATTATTAACACAAATCAAAAATCAAGTACAAAAATTCTATAAAACTTATAAATAATTTTACCTAAAATTGTTCTCTTTATTATATATAAAGTTGTTAAAATCATTAAATCTTCTAAATTTTAAAAAATTTAAAAAAAATTTTTTTTAATTTTATTTTATTTTTTTTCTAAAAAACTTTATGAAACTTTTTGTCAATGTTAATCTAATCAATTTTAAGAAATTACTGAAACACTAATTATGCCAAAATTAAAAATAATAAAAATAACGAAATAAAATGATGCAAAATACAAAAAATTCATAATGTACTGTGAGAAAAAAATTATAATGAAGAGAAACAAAAGATAGACAAAAAAACAGCTGTTATATCTAGGTTTATAAATTAAAAAATTGATAATTGATAAATAAATTTTTTCCTTATAAATAGAAAAGGCAAGAATTTATAGGTCCATTATCTGTGTTTACAAGGTTATTGACCTCTCTATACTTATGAATAAATAAACTTTCATACGCATCAAGTTGTGTGGAAACATTAATTGTTTTTAATAATTTTGTTGTCGTACTTATATTATGATTATTATCTATCAGGTGTTTGGCCATGGCTGATTTTTCAGGGTGATTATTAATGAATGCTGCTCGATGTTCTTTGAATCTTTTTTCAATACATCTTTTTGTTTGTCACGTCCATAAAGTTAGCAATCCAAAATGAGCACAAACGGTCGGGATTATTACCATAATTTTGTGCTCTTTTTGTGCTAATTATGTGTGCAATTCGCGATTTTTGTGCTCATTTGAATTTTTTTTTATACAATGTTGTGCTAGCTTAAATTTAAGCTAGCACAACTTCTTAATTTATGAACCGATTTGAATGCAACCTTGACCATAATTTTGTGCTTTTTTTGTGTTATTCAATCCAATTATTCTCGATAAATTCGGATTTTTAGTTTTTTTTATTTATAGTGTTGTGCTAGCTTAAATTTAAGCTAGCACAACTTCTTTATTTATGAACCGATTTAAATGCAACCTTGACCATAATTTTGTGCTTTTTTTGTGTTGTTCAACTCAATAATTCTCGATAAATTCGGTTTTTTATTTATAGTGTTGTGCTAGCTTAAATTTAAGCTAGCACAACTTCTTTATTTATGAACCGATTTGAATGCAACCTTGAACATAATTTTGTGCTTTTTTTGTGTTATTCAATCCAGTTATTTTCGAAGAATTTGGATTTTTAGTTTTGTGCATTTTTAGTGTTGTGCTAACTTAAATTTAAGCTAGCACAACTTCTTTATTTATGAACCAATTTCAATGCAACCTTCACCACAATTTTGTGTTATTTAACCCAATATCTTTCGATCAATTCGGATTTTCCTTTTTTTTATTTATAGTGTTGTGCTAGCTTACATTTAAGCTAGCACAACTTCTTTATTTATTAATTGATTTCAATGCAACCTAGACCATAATTTTGTGCTTTTTTTGTGTTATTCAAACCAGTAACAAAAAAAAATTAAGAAAGATCCTTTTCTAATAAAAATAACAAATAATTTGAAAATTGAGTCATTTATATTCAAGAGTCGAAGAAAGTCGGATCATAGTCGGATCTAAGTTGTACCGGGTGTACAAGTGTGTTTAACGTTTAATAGTAGTTAGTATAAGGAAATACGCGTTTTATGTAAATACATACATTTGGGTACAATTTTCATAAAAAACTGTAGGTAAGTAAAATTTTTCATTTATAAACTATAAGTAGGTACTTATATACTTTTTTATAAACTTTTTTGTACAATAGTAAAATAAATATTTTTAAGCTAGATTCTCCTCCTAGTATATTCTTTAAATATTGTAATATTTTCGTGCATACCTCCTTTTTTTTTTTTAACTTCTATGACTGCTAGCGATCGCGTTCACCTAAAAATTTGTCGCTGCTGCTAACGCCAATAAAGGCCGCTGCGTCGCATGTTCAAAATCGTTGATCGCGTCGGCGTCTGTTGGCTAGTTATTCCAAATACTACAAAAAAAAAAGTTATGTATAACCTTTGGTAATTTGTTTTATTATGGGCAAACTCGACGCGACAAACCATATAATCGCGTAATTACGTTAACGTTGAGACTGTTCGCGTTCATATATTTTCATATTTTTAATATTTCTTCCGTCATTTGCATCGCGTCCGTCGCGTGCGTCAAGTCGAGTTTAACCTAACCATTACAGTTCACATCCCGCGGTGTTCCATTCCTATTAGAGTCTGCCCGGTTTTAAAAACAAAAATATTAGCGTCTCATTCCATTTATAATAATAATAATAATCTTTAATAATCGTCTATTGTACTTTGCACGTTTTCAGAATAAATAATTTTTTGCTTTAAATAATTTTTTCCTTTTTAATTTTATAATTAAAAAAAAATTATTTTTTTTTTGTGGTAAGTGAAATTGAGTAAAAAAAAAAATAATCAAAAAAATTATTATTTGATTAATTTGTTGACAGTAGTTGACAATTGGCATAATGAAAACTATTGTTTGTCGAATGGCGTGGCGAAGTAGCGGTTTTTGTGAATTAAAAAAAATTGAAAAGAATCCACCTCCTTTAACATAATCTTTTTTTTTTTAGGCTAAACTACAGCTTCCTTGAACCCCTCAGAATTGGCTGAAACTTGGGAGGGGGGTAGAGGCGGTGCCCAAACTCCCAAAACTGAAATCAGTTCTTGGGACAAAGGCCCCGTTTCGGAGATAGGACCCCCCAAAGTTTTCATACATTTTGTATGGGAAATTTTTTTTTTTTGTTCGATTTGCCCCATTTTTTTTTTTGAGATTGTAGGGGGTGCCCCAAAAACAAGAGAGGGGAATACTCCCTTTATCCTTTTCCAAAAAATAGGGCAAAACGAGCAAAAAAAAATTTTTCCCATACAAAATGAATGAAAACTTTGGGGGGCCCTATCACCGAAACGGGGCCTTTGCCCCAAGAACTGATTTCTACTGATTTCTCCGACTACATCATGTAAACACTTGACCTCTTTTCAACCACATTTCGACTCAACCACGGTTGGACTATCATGTAAACTAGGTATTTGTGCTCTATTTTAGTTTTAATTTTATATTAAAATATTACCCACTATTTAAATAAATAGCAAAAAAAAATATGAATTATGATTTAATTTAGATATAATTATAATATACATATTACAAATTTTTTTTTTATTCAAAGCTATTTTTATTTTTAATATTCTATTTAAAAAAAAAATTCAAAGATAATACGATTTATAATAGTTAAATAATATTATGTAAAAAATAAATATTATTATTTTTGATAGCAGGGTTAAGAATTTTAAGTTTCACTGTGCTGTGTACTACTTAGTATAGTGTTTATTGAAAAAAATAAAAATGTTGGTTCAAAAAAACAAACAATATACATATTATTATATGAAAATTAAAAAAAAATAACGAATGTTTATGAAATTTGAAAATTATATCTGGTAAATGTTGAGAAATATTTTATGTTGATTATCTGATCTGGTTCGATAATAAATGCCAAGATTCATTTTTGTGTGTGTGTGTTTTTTTTTGTGCAAAGGATTTACAAAATAGTCAATTGAAGATAAGAAAAGAAAAAAAATGCAAAGAAAAATTCTTTAGATTTTTCTGAAATTTTAGATCTATCTATCTATCTATCTATCTATATATATAAAACCGAAGTTGTCTGTTTGTATGTTGGTATGTTTGTATGTTCCGAATAGGCTCAACCGATTGTTTTAAAACTTACACCATGTCTTTGTGTCAGGTCGGGGGTCGTTGTAGGCTATTTTAAAATTTGATTGGCCTCCTACCCAGGGACCTCCCCCGGGGGCGGACTTCAAAAGTTCGTCCGATTTCATTCAAATTTGGTACGTACATAGAGGAACTGATTACACACAAATTTCGTTACAAAAAATTTGTTGACCTCCTACCCAGAGACCTCCTACCCAGGGATCTCCCCTGAGGGCGGACTTTAAAAGTTCGTCCGATTTCATTCAAATTTGGTATGTAAAAAGAAGCACTGATTACACACAAATTTCAAATAACAAAAAATTTGTTGATGTCCTACCCAGGGACCTCCTACCCAGGGACTTCCTTCCCAGAGACCTCCCTTGGTGGCGGACTTTAAAAGTTCGTCCGATTTCATTCAAATTTGGTAAGTAAAAATAAGAACTGATGACACACAAATTTCGTAACAAAAAATTTGTTGACCCAGGGACCTCCCCGGGGGCGGACTTCAAAAGTTCGTCCGATTTCATTCAAATTTGGTACGTAAGAAGAGGAAATTATTACACACAATTTCGTAACAAAAAATTTTGTTGACCTCCTACTCAGCGACCTCGCTCGGGGGCGGACTTCAAAAGTTCGTCCGATTTCATTCAAATTTGACACGTAAAAAGAGAAAATGATTAAACAAAAATTTCGTAACAAAAAATTTATTGACCTCCTACCCTAGGGGAGGACTTCAAAATTTTGTCCGATTTCATTTAAATTTGGTACATAAAATTGATTAAAACACACGAATTTCGTAACAAAAAATTTGGCCCCCTCTTTTTAGGGGTCTCTTCGAATATATAGAAATCAATTTCTTTATTATACTAATAACTACAAAATATTTAAAACTAAACCACTCAACCGATCGATTCGAAATTTACACCGTCTCTTTGTCTCGGGGTCGTTATAGGCTATTTAAAATTTGAATGGCACCTTACGCAGAAACCCCTCCCGGGGAGGACTACAAAAGTTCTTCCGATTTCATTCAAATTTGAATCATAAAAGGAGGAAATGGATAAAAGCACAAATTTGGTTTGGTTTGGAAATCAATCTGACAACAAAAATTTTTTAAACGTAGATGTTTTGTTAGATTTCCAGAACAAACTTAATTGATTCTACTTAATCATAATTATTTTTACTTATTATATTAGAATTACATTTTGTTGTTGTATGTTATTAAACTAAACTTAATATCAATATACAAATTCACTTAATATAAAAAAAAATTTCAACTAATTTTGTAAAAGAAAAAAAGAACTGAGAAAATCCCTTTCCGTATATAGAAAGAGTCGTGAAGTCATTCGGAAATCAGATATGGCTTTAATAGTCTCCAAAAGCGCTGAAATTTAGTTGAGTATATTAAACTGACATTAGCGACATATCAGAATTTACAACAGGTACTGATGGTTTGGGAAAAAGAACATGATGTAGCTATAGTTAAAGTCAGTTTTAGATAGTAATACATATAATTAAAATGACCAGCGATGAGGAAAGATTTAACAAAGGGCGTCAGCAGAAGTTGATAAAGATTTTTGAGTTTGGTAAAAAAGATTTATCAAAGTATAAATTTAATCATAAATTGAACAAATTAAACTTATTTTTTATTGTTCGTCAAAATACTCCACTTTAAAATACTAGTAGAATATGACAATGAAATTATTATAAAAAAACTACATATATGAAAAATTAATTAATTTTTAAATTATTATAAATAAATTTCCTAAATCCATGTTTTTGTTATTATTATTTAAATTTAAATATTTATTTATTTGAAAAATGTTTTTATTTTAACTTTTCGCAAAGGATAAAAAAAAATTTTATAAGTTTGATAAAAAAAAAAACTAAAACTTTTCACATAGCTTCTTTTTTTTTTTTGTAAAAAATGTTGCTTAAATTTAAATCCTGCAAACGTTTTTTAATCTGCACAAAAGATATAAAAGATAAAAATTTTAAATAAAAAAGGAAAAAAAAAATGTATGAAGTTTTGATGCTGTTGGTTAAAAATATCCCAATTATGATTTGGGAAATCTGAATTTCTGGAATTTTTCTTTTTTTTTAAATTAAAATCTATCAGAATAATAATAATTATAAAATAACTATATTTTGTTTTAAACCTTTTCTTTTATATTATTTAAGAATATAGTGGAAAAATATTTGTGGTTGTCGAAAGTGGGTTGAATTTGATTTTTGATAACAATTTAATAAATTTCACGTTTTTTTTTTTTTTCAAAAAAATTGATAGAGCAATAATTGGTTGTTTGAATTGATTAAGAAAACGTGCTTTGAGGACGTTTGACAGAAAAATATGTATTAAAATAAATTTCATTCAAATTCAATTATAAGTATAGGTATTATAGATTTTAACAATAAAAATACGTGCATAATTAGTCAACGTTTATTAATTCTACATTTAATTTTTTTTTCCTAAATAATAAAACTTTTGATTCTGAAAGTTCTGATTATTATGAAAACTAAGATTATATTTTTATAGTGTTTCCGATCTCAGCGATGATTCCAATGACACTGAATATGTCCCTCCAAATAAAATTCCCAGTCTCAGTTTATATGCCGTTTGGAACAACAACGAAATACTATTTAGATAGTCATTATGACGTAAAATTCGACAGTGATAGTAATGATGATAGAAAAGCTGGTAAATAAAGTAGTAGACGATTTATCGGTTAGAAATAATGGTTTTTTTATTTTTTTTATAGATTCTGAAATTTGCAATTTCTTCAACAAATTTTATAACGTCATAAATTCTCGTCAAGTTATTATGTTGCTAAAAGATCCAATATATTTGTGTGGAATAATCAAAATTCAATTGATTAAAAAAAAAGGCATTTATAACTTTTTAATTCTATCGTATTTTAATGTTTCATTTTTTTTAACGGCATTTAAATGTTCGTATTACTGTTCACATCCCGGGACGTACCATTCCTATTAGGTTTGCCATCTGCCCAGTTTTCAATATAAAAATATTAGCGTACAATTCTCTTAAAAATATCGAAAAGCCTATTTTGATTTGGTTCCGCTATTATATAATGGTTGATTTGTTTTAATTGAATTCCACTTTTAAAATAAAATATTTTCAAAATCAAGGGCTTCAAATTATTTTGTTCAAAAATAAAATAAAATAATTGCTTTCAGGTTTTTGTACTATTTACTAAAAAAAAGATTTTAAATTTAAGGGCTTACAGGCGCCAATAAAATCTAAATAATTTAATTTAAAAAAAAATTTAAAGTTTAAAAATTTAAAACCATTTGAACCATAACTATTTAATTATAAAAAAAAATTCTATTTTGTAACCAACCCGGCTTTCATATCAGAAAAAGATGGCAAGCCTAACAAGTTCTTCTTAAAATTTCGTAAATTTTTCAACTTAATTTCATTTTGTAAGAATCTCTTGGGACTTTTGTATTCGTATTTATAAATTTTTTTAAAAATGACTTCGAAGCCTGGAAGACCTGTCGTTCTTGACAGTTGTATGTTAAAAGAAATTATGTTAAACCACAGTGAGGGAGGATTTAATTGGGCCTGATGGAAAAGTTACTTCGGTTAAAGCTGAAATTTGGAAAATTATTTCTAATCAATTATCCAACAAACCAAAAGTGTCTATTCTTCATTCTTTCGTTTGTTGTAATAGATATAATGTAAGAACAGAAATAATGATAAAAAATGGATTATCTATTGCAGAATGTAGTGATAATAATGATTCAATGTACTCTACGCTTAACAATTCAAAAAATAAAAATTCATTCAACGACTCTTCTTTTTTGAGTGATGGTGAAGAAAAAAAATTCATGATATCGGTTCCTAAAGAAGAGTGGCTGAAATTGATAACTGTTCAACGCTATAAACAAAGAACTAGAAATAAATTATCCTACAGAGAACGTCGTTGCCTTACGCCTGGAAAATGGACAACCTTCATAACAAATTTAGTGTGGACACATTCGAAAATGAAATGTGGATTCAACTTCCGAAATCACTATGTTCCAGGATATGAGGCTGGTTATATTAATGGTAAGAACAAAATATAATTTAAATTTTAAAATGTATATATGTGTTTTTTTCTAATGTTGTAATCATTGCAAAAAAATTTTTTAAAATTTTGAGTTAGCTATTTAAAATTAAACTTACATTTTTTATTATTGATATTTTGTCAATAATAATATTTTACAAAAATGATAGAAAATTTTGAAGTACCGATCTAATTTTCTACTGTGTTACATTACAAAAAATATAGAAATAAACCTAATTAGAAATTATCTTAACTTATTTTGAAGTTTATTCCTTTTTTTCAGGTTTGAATTATATTAAAATATATTGCACTATTTAAAATAAAAATTTTTATTTCTTGATAGTAATAAATAAAATTTCACGAAACAAATTTGTCTCTAAATTTTGAGTAAGTTTTTGTTTTTCAGGAATATGTAACTGCTCAAACGAACTACGTATTAATATTAATGAACGAGATAGCATTGCATTGCATTATAACTGTAAAAGAATCAACGCGACATTGCAAGAAAACGTATCTTCGTCAACCAATTCGTGAAAAGTATGCAGCAGAAGCTGCAGTAAAATCTGTTGAAACTCTACGTGCAGAAATGGCTAATAAACTTATGTCTCCTGGAGATCCAGAACCACCTAATATTCCTAAATCAACAGTACTCCATGTTGCCAAAAGTGACTTTGTTGCATCAAGGCATTTGGATCCAAACCCAATAAAAGCCATAGCTTTATTAAAAAATGGAAAGCTAAGGAATGTTATTCACAGGACTGGCAGTGATCCATTTTTTGTCCATTATTTTACGACTCATCAAAGAAATTTATACAATCTTTATACCAGCAGCGGTGAAGTATCTCAAATCTTTATTGATGCGAGCGGTGGATTTTTGAAAAAAATAATGAAATTGAACGGTGAATTATCTGGGCCAATATATATATATTTGATAGTTATTAGATGTCGCGCTGGCCAATTCTTTGTTGCTCAATTGATTTCTGAAAATCACACGACTGAGGATATTGCATTTTGGTTGTCGTCGTACGAACATTCTGGAGCGATTCGGCCAAAATAAGTGGTTGTTGATGGATCTGCTGCTCTATTGAATGCTTGTGCAAGGACTTACGCAAACTCTGACTCAATAAGTGTATATGCTGACATATGTAGAACATCGACACCCAGATGTTGGATTAGGTGTGACGTAGCACATTATATGAAGAATTGGGCATCGTTCTTAAAACAACACGTTCAGTTAGAAAAAGTCAGGGTTTTTTATATGGCTGCAATAGGACGTTTGTTAAGATGTCAGAATTTGGAAGAAGGAATACTCCTTAATGCAATATTTGCAGTGAGTTTGTCCGAAAGTTCTGGCGAACTTCCTTCAGGCGATTCAACATTATGTGATGAGCAGACTATTTTTTTGACAAATTTAGTCACAAGTAAGTTTTATCTGTATATGGAAGTTCAATATACCTGTCTAACGTAGTAAATCCATATATTTTTATAACCAGTAGAATTTTTTTTATTCATTTAGTAAAATTTAGGCATCAGTTGTTTTAAAAAAAAAAAATCTGTGCTCTTTAGTATGCCGATACTAAGCTGTAAATATTGTTTTTTAGATGAGCTAGAAAACGAAGCACAAGTTTTCATGACACAAGTCGAACTAACGGGGAAAAAAAATGGAGAATCCGATTCTTTTGACAATACTCCTTCATCATCTATTGAAGAAAATTCTTGGTCAAAATGGGCCAATGATATTAAAACTGATGTTTCACGTCGAGTAGAAAATGAAGATGGTGACCGTATTAATGGACATTATTGTGTGAAGGTTACAGAGTATCTTTTATTAAAAATGTCACTGTTTCCTGTTTGGTCAACAGTTTATCAACTTAAATTCGGATATAATAATGATTGTGAACCGGCATCATCTGCATCAGTTGAAGGAGAATTTAACAAACTAAAGAATTGTGTTTTCAAAAATCGCTTGACTTCAAAAATTCGTCCTGATGAAGCAATTGAAAAACATTGCGATTATTTATTGGGCCGAAACAAAGCTGATATTGCACGTACCTTAGATGACAAGTTGAATGTTTCAACTGATCGTCAAATACCAGAAAGTGAAAATGATGGTACTAGTACAATTGAATTTGAGAATGAGAAAAATAACTGTGTTCCATTGGTGGATGAAAATTATGAAAATTTATCGGCCGATGAAAATGAAGAAAACCCGAGTGAAGCTTGCCCAATAGTTTGTCCGGCCTGGGCAAATGGAGACAAACCTCAAGGTGCCCACAAATGTTTTAATTGTAATCGTGACGTACATGCGTTGGAGCAATGTTCTATGCAACGTTCAATAGACGACTCAAATGAAGGATATGGCCAAAGTCGTATCTGCCTCGATTGTTTTTCAAGTTCTTTGTCGGATTCAGTTAGAGTTGAAGCAGGAAAAAAATTTGAAAATTGGGGTGGCGAAGCTTCGAAAAATTCATCGAATAAAAGAAAAAGAGGTGGATTGTACTTAGGTGGGAATCCTAAATACATCAAGGATAAACTCAAGTTTGAAAATCACCGCAGTTTGCCGGTTTCAAAAAATGGTTCAAATGCCGACATTAAAACAGTTCATTTGTCAGACAAAGATGTAACTCTGTGGTATACTTGCCATTCAGATGCTATTTTTCAATTAATTCTCGCAGGATGTTCTGATTATTCTGAGATGAAACAACATGTAAATAAAACATCTGATAAAACCTCTTATAAAACCTCTGATAAAACATACTTTTAAATATAAAATGCTTCTACTTTTGTTTTTTCGGGTCACTGAAAAATCTTAGCTCGACAGAATTATTGAGTCTAATTTTTTTTTTCTCTAGCGTTTTTTTAACCACATCCAACCATTATTATTATTAATCGTTATCAAAAATTTAAGCATTGTTAGATTAATTTTACCAACAAAAATATATCATATTTCAGGTTCAGTCATCAGAAAAATTAGGTGACATTTTTAAATGTGTACTTCATGCAGTAAAATATGGCATAACTGCAAAAAGTTACATCTTGAGAGCTGAAATGTTGCTTGAGTTTTTTCCTAAACACATCAATGGACTTGTCCAGTGTGAAGAAGAAGTTGGAACAATGACAAAAAAATTATTTGTTAAAACATCAAGTCTTCACGAGTTTTATCAATGTGAACTTGGTTGCCAATTTTCTAATAAGTATGTTACTTTATCATTAGAAAGAAGTCAGTTAAATTATTTTGATAACAATTTCAAAACTTTGTTCATGGATAAAGTAACAAAATTACATTCCGAAAAATGTCAATCTCCTGCAACATTAACGAAAAGAGTTATTGGTAAACAAATGATTTTTCACCTTTATTGAAGATATACTTATATTGGAAAACACAAATATCTTTGCAATACATTTGTATATATTTTCATATATGCAAAAAGATAATGAAAAAATAATTTAATATAAAGCAATACGTAATATGTTCGTTATACTGAACATATTTTTTGAATATATTTACATTTATTTTTATTCTTACATTTATTTTTATTTTGGTTAACTTTAATAAATTGATTTCTTGAGACAAAAAAGTACCCCGAAAAAAGAAATGATTTTATACCCTATTCGAGAATATGATATCTCTACTAATAACTCTATTTGTCCAAAAAGTTTTTTGTGTCACAGCATTATAATTATTATAATAATATTTCATATGGAAACAATCGCAAAATATTTTATTCGCAAATTATTCTCTTTTTTCAAGACATTTTTTTGTCCCAAAAAACTAAAGTGACTATTATGACTTCTAATGATAAAAAATTTTACAAATTTCAGGTAACATTTTCTTTCTTGAAATATTTACTGATGGTTCTGAATTACAAGATTTTCCATTGAAAGAACTTCCGCAATGTATCGACGACCCATCAAGTTCAAAGAAAATGTATCTCGTTGGTGTAATTTCATACCGGGGACCTGTAGCACGTCGAAGCCATTCAGACAAAAACATTGGACATTACACAGCGATTGCCCGTCGACAAAATCAGTGGTATGAATACGATGGCCTACCACCAGCAAAAGAAAAAAAATTGTCGCAAAAAAAAAAAATTTCACCCGTATTATTAATTTTTACGAAAATATAAATTATATTGTTGTAATGAAAACAATTTTATAATCAGCTGTAAAAATTCAAATACTTTAGATTTCCAAATACAAAGTAATTGTATTTGTAAAAGTAATCAACACTTTTCTTAAAAAGGAATTGTATTTAGAAAAATATTGATTATTTTTTCAAATACAATTACAGACTTTTAATCATTAATAGTACTCAATACCAAAGTATTTTAATTTTTAGGGCTCTGTTCATAATAATGTTTGTAAATGAGAAAATTATTAATTTTATTACATACTTTGTAATCGTTAACAGCACTAAAGTATATAATTTTTGTAAATGAGAAAATTATTTATTTTATTACATACATTGTAATCAATAACAACACTTAAGTATTTGAATTTTTAGGGCTGTGTTTATAATAATGTTTGTAAATGAAAAAAATATTTATTTTATTACATACTTTGTAATCATTAACAGCATTTAAGTATTTGAATTTTTAAGGCTCTGTTCATAATAATTTTTGTAAATGAGGAAATTATTTATTTTATAAAATTATGTTAATTTTTACAAAAATATGAGCGTATGATAAGAATTTTATAACAATGTTTGTAAATGATAAAATATTTATTTTATTAAAAACTCGAATTTTTTAAATCTGTTTTTTTATTTTTTGAGGTGCGTCCAAATATGCGTGTACGCTATTATTAACCGATTTCAATACAAACTTGACCATAATTTTGTGCATTTTTGGTTTTATCCTATGTTTAATTGCTCATGCAAATTGATTAGTTCATGCAAATTTGTGTAAATGAGGGAGTATCTGGCACAACAGATTAATACACAAGCCAAATTTTTATGCTAACAAGACCTGTAGTGATTAAAAAAACAATACAGTCAAAGCATCTGGCATTCATAAAAAAATCAAAACAAATGTATGAAACTGTATTAAATGTATGAAACTGTAATTTTTTTTATTATAAAAACAAGAATAAAAACAAATTAAGATTCCGCATAACTATTAAAGGTTGTTTTAAAACTATTTCAATATATTTTTTTTTCACAAAATGGAAAAACAAACTCTTTATTCACATTTCCATAGCTTATTTGTACTTTTTAAATTGTAATGTTTGAATGCGCATTGTAATGTACGTAATAAGATATAGAAAACGGTTTTTAATTATTTTAAGCCTACTTTAAGCCTATTATGTATGTCCATTTATTACCATTACCTTGGACCAATCCAGTGAAAAGGTTAAGAGAATTGCCGCTTTGTAGTTTGTAGTTAGATAACTTAAACTAGATTCAGGGGTGTCATACCTCCCGCCATCGGCGGGAACCTCCCGCTTGGACTACATTATTCCCGCTTCCCGCTTACGCTTCTAAATTCCCGCCAGCACTTAATTCGTTAATTTTTATTTTTATTTTATGGCAAAACGCATATAAAAGAGTTCCCGATCAACTTTTGGTACGCTTGAACCGAATTCGCATTTATGTTTATAGGGTTTGAACTTTTTTATATTGTTTATAGTGTTTAAACTTGTTTATAATGTGTATAGGGTTTAAACTTGTTTATATTGTTTATAGAGTTTAAAAAGATTTTGAGTTACGAAAATTTTATTTTACTTTATAAGGCTGTCACACTTCGGCTTTTTGAAAAAAGCTGGTTTGTGGCTTTATCCATACAAAAAAAAGGACAAATAGCTAGTGGCTTTTCAAAAAGCCTTTAGAAAATGAGGAATCAAATAACAAATGAGCACTGTGAGAAAAAAATAAACTAACAATTGCATACTTTTAGGAAGTTGGCGGCAATTTTTTGTCAAAAACGAAAAAAAAACAAAAAAATTCCCAAAAAAAAAGGAAAAAGATATTACAAAAAGAGAAAAAAAAAGAAAAAAACCAAAAAGTGCAAGTGTGAACGCATTTAAATAAGCCGTCATGAGTAGTGGCTTTTTAGTTGTAGTGTGACTCGCTTATTAATAATTTTTTCCCGCCGAATCACTTTTTAAATATGACATCCCTGACTAGATTGCTACCAGAGAAATGCATGAATGCACTTGTATTACAAATCACTCGTGAATACAATTGATTTTTTTTTCAATTTATGAATAGTTCAACTTAAAAAAGAAACAAGTGTAATATATGAGCCGTTTATTTTGAAAGTGGTTTAAGTCCATTTGTTCTTGTATTGAGATATTTAAGGTTTTGTGTTTGAATTGATTAAAAAATATACATTAATATTTCCATAAGCTAATTTTCAAGTGTCAAAATCAAAGCGGTTTTAATGAAACTAGACTAAAATTGTTTATAAATAAAAAGAATATATACTATTGTGCTTATTGTTTGTTTTTGTTTATGAATAGTATTACACAGTTCTCTGATTGCTACTAGAACTTGAGAAAAAGCAATTTTTACGATTTTTACAATTTTTTTGACATTACTTGAGAAATTACCGGTAAAACTGGAGACTGGAGAACTATCTGTAAACCTGGAGTCTTAAGGCCAAAAAGTTACTGTTGGCAACCAGGAATAGGAAAGTTAAATATTGTTTGGAAAAAAGGATTAAGACTAAACTTCAAGAAAAGTTATTATTAAAAGCATTTCATTAATATTAATTGTTATGGAAAAAACATGAAAAAATGTAACATATATTTACATAAATCGAACAAATTCAATCCAGAAACTGAAAAATCCATTTACTTTTTTAAGTATAACCATAAAGTAGTGTAATAGAGTAATCATTCCCTTATCAGTAGTCCCATACAAAAAATTTTCATAAAAAATATATGACAAACTACAAAGCGGCAATTCTCTTAACCTTTTCACTGGATTGGTCCAAGGTAATGGTAAAATAATTAAAAACCGTTTTCTATATCTTATTACGTACATTACAATGCGCATTCAAACATTACAATTTAAAAAGTACAAATAAGCTATGGAAATGTGAATAAAGAGTTTGTTTTTCCATTTTGTGAAAAAAAAAATATATTGAAATAGTTTTAACACAACCTTTAATAGTTATGCGGAATCTTAATTTGTTTTTATTCTTGTTTTTATAATAAAAAAAATTACAGTTTCATACATTTAATACAGTTTCATACATTTGTTTTGATTTTTTTATGAATGCCAGATGCTTTGACTGTATTGTTTTTTTAATCACTACAGGTCTTGTTAGCATAAAAATTTGGCTTGTGTATTAATCTGTTGTGCCAGATACTCCCTCATTTACACAAATTTGCATGAACTAATCAATTTGCATGAGCAATTAAACATAGGATAAAACCAAAAATGCACAAAATTATGGTCAAGTTTGTATTGAAATCGGTTAATTAATAATAGCGTACACGCATATTTGGACGCACCTCAAAAAATAAAAAAACACACGAAGCAGTCATAGAACTGCCTACAGAAGTTTATACTTAAGATTTAAACTATGAAATAACAGTGGCTACAAAAAATGGACTTCTTTTGGACTTGGACTGATTTAAACTATGAAATAACAGTGGCTACAAAAAATGGACTTCTTTTGGACTTGGACTGATTTTTATTTTAATTTAAATTTTGTACTGAGCAGCCCATCATTTGTAGCCACTGTTATTCATAGTTTTTAAATCTTTTTTCATAATAATTAGTTTTTTTGAGATATTTAAACAAACCAAAATGTTTTTATCAGCCACTAATTTATTATTTTTTATACATATTCTATTTTTGAAGCAAAACACAGAGCTAAGTAAAATTGTAGCAAATTTGGTACAGATCTTGGTGGTAGTAGCAAATAATCGAATCCAAATTAGGCGCTCTTTGATTTTTTATTTTAATTTATATAAATGGAAAAAACTTTTAATTAATAAATAGTGTTTTATAATTTTATAATACATATTATAAAATTAAAATGTAGCTAAAAACTTATTTGAGAACTTAGTTGAAAACTGTATAATTTCATATATGAATTAATGCAATTGAATATTGCTATAAAATGGATGTAAAAAATATTGGAAACGTTGACAGATGCATAAATTTAAGTATCGAGATGCTATTTCTTTTTAAAAATTTAATTGTGAAAAAAAAACTATCCTATTCAGAAATCAGTTTTTTAATAGCGAGTTGAATGAACTATTTTTCAATATTGTGGGCAGCGTTCTGCAATATTCACAGCTTTTTCGTGCAATCTTATTTTCACAATAGAATTAACATAATCTTGTGATCATTCATAAAAAATTTAGACACCGGATAATAGGTATATCACTAAAGTCCCAACTAATTTTCAAACATGTTTTACCACTTACTATGACAAGACAGTTATATGTATATATGTATTTAAACAAGCATTTGTTAATCCTGTTGTAGTTAATAAGATAATAAATGCTAAAAAAAGTACGAATTTCCCCGGGAGAAAAATAAGTAAGAAAAGTGATCACATTTCATTTCATGTTTCATGTTTTTGTTTTATTTTTTTTACAGAGATCATGTAACCACTAAAGTTATAAACATTATATCCTATAAAACAAATTTATAATATTGGACGCACTAAACTTGTTACAAATAATTTTATTAAAGCCTTGAGAAACAACATAGGTATATTTTGGCATTGATAGTATAGATATCGATCAAGTAATTTATCAATATAGGTTTTCCCGGCTCAAAATATGCAAAAAAAAAATTTTTCAAAATAGGTAGCTCTGGTGAAATAAAGATTATCAGACCAAAAATTTTGGGTAGGAATTCATAATTATCGTACACTTTTTTAATTTCAAATATATGTATATATAGGGCCCAATATTACAAGCAAAAAAATTACATATTCTACCAATAAAAAAATTATGTTCAAAAAAATTAAAAATTATTATGTTCAAAAAAATGAAAAAAAAAATGTATTCATTGGGGGGAATCGAACCTGACACCTTCACTCTTATAGTCCGATGTTCTAGCCACCAAGCCATATAGCCCATATAATTTTGGATTTCTAAAATATAATAAAAAAATTCTAATAAACCATTCATTTTTTTAATTTTCAAGTTAATTTTCAAGTGTCAAAATCAAAGCGGTTTTAATGATACTAGACTAAAATTGTTTATAAATAAAAAGAATATATACTATTGTGCTTATTGTTTGTTTTTGTTTATGAATAGTATTACACAGTTCTCTGATTGCTACTAGAACTTGAGAAAAAGCAATTTTTACGATTTTTACAATTTTTTTTGACATTACTTGAGAAATTACCGGTAAAACTGGAGACTGGAGAACTATCTGTAAACCTGGAGTCTTAAGGCCAAAAAGTTACTGTTGGCAACCAGGAATAGGAAAGTTAAATATTGTTTGGAAAAAAGGATTAAGACTAAACTTCAAGAAAAGTTATTATTAAAAGCATTTCATTAATATTAATTGTTATGGAAAAAACATGAAAAAATGTAACATATATTTACATAAATCGAACAAATTCAATCCAGAAACTGAAAAATCCATTTACTTTTTTAAGTATAACCATAAAGTAGTATAATAGAGTAATCATTCCCTTATCAGTAGTCCCATACAAAAAATTTTCATAAAAAATATATGACAAACTACAAAGCTGCAATTCTCTTAACCTTTTCACTGGATTGGTCCAAGGTAATGGTAAAATAATTAAAAACCGTTTTCTATATCTTATTACGTACATTACAATGCGCATTCAAACATTACAATTTAAAAAGTACAAATAAGCTATGGAAATGTGAATAAAGAGTTTGTTTCTCCATTTTGTGAAAAAAAAAATATATTGAAATAGTTTTAACACAACCTTTAATAGTTATGCGGAATCTTAATTTGTTTTTATTCTTGTTTTTATAATAAAAAAAATTACAGTTTCATACATTTAATACAGTTTCATACATTTGTTTTGATTTTTTTATGAATGCCAGATGCTTTGACTGTATTGTTTTTTTAATCACTACAGGTCTTGTTAGCATAAAAATTTGGCTTGTGTATTAATCTGTTGTGCCAGATACTCCCTCATTTATACAAATTTGCATGAACTAATCAATTTGCATGAGCAATTAAACATAGGATAAAACCAAAAATGCACAAAATTATGGTCAAGTTTGTATTGAAATCGGTTAATTAATAATAGCGTACACGCATATTTGGACGCACCTCAAAAAATAAAAAAACACACGAAGCAGTCATAGAACTGCCTACAGAAGTTTATACTTAAGATTTAAACTATGAAATAACAGTGGCTACAAAAAATGGACTTCTTTTGGACTTGGACTGATTTAAACTTGAAATAACAGTGGCTACAAAAAATGGACTTCTTTTGGACTTGGACTGATTTTTATTTTAATTTACATTTTGTACTGAGCAGCCCATCATTTGTAGCCACTGTTATTCATAGTTTTTAAATCTTTTTTCATAATAATTAGTTTTTTTGAGATATTTAAACAAACCAAAATGTTTTTATCAGCCACTAATTTATTATTTTTTATACATATTCTATTTTTGAAGCAAAACACAGAGCTAAGTAAAATTGTAGCAAATTTGGTACAGATCTTGGTGGTAGTAGCAAATAATCGAATGCAAATTAGGCGCTCTTTGATTTTTTATTTTAATTTATATAAATGGAAAAAACTTTTAATTAATAAATAGTGTTTTATAATTTTATAATACATATTATAAAATTAAAATGTAGCTAAAAACTTATTTGAGAACTTAGTTGAAAACTGTATAATTTCATATATGAATTAATGCAATTGAATATTGCTATAAAATGGATGTAAAAAATATTGGAAACGTTGACAGATGCATAAATTTAAGTATCGAGATGCTATTTCTTTTTAAAAATTTAATTGTGAAAAAAAAACTATCCTATTCAGAAATCAGTTTTTTAATAGCGAGTTGAATGAACTATTTTTCAATATTGTGGGCAGCGTTCTGCAATATTCACAGCTTTTTCGTGCAATCTTATTTTCACAATAGAATTAACATAATCTTGTGATCATTCATAAAAAATTTAGACACCGAATAATAGGTATATCACTAAAGTCCCAACTAATTTTCAAACATGTTTTACCACTTACTATGACAAGACAGTTATATGTATATATGTATTTAAACAAGCATTTGTTAATCCTGTTGTAGTTAATAAGATAATAAACGCTAAAAAAAGTACGAATTTCCCCGGGAGAAAAATAAGTAAGAAAAGTGATCACATTTCATTTCATGTTTCATGTTTTTGTTTTATTTTTTTTACAGAGATCATGTAACCACTAAAGTTATAAACATTATATCCTATAAAACAAATTTATAATATTGGACGCACTAAACTTGTTACAAATAATTTTATTAAAGCCTTGAGAAACAACATAGGTATATTTTGGCATTGATAGTATAGATATCGATCAAGTAATTTATCAATATAGGTTTTCCCGGCTCAAAATATGCAAAAAAAAAATTTTTCAAAATAGGTAGCTCTGGTGAAATAAAGATTATCAGACCAAAAATTTTGGGTAGGAATTCATAATTATCGTACACTTTTTTAATTTCAAATATATGTATATATAGGGCCCAATATTACAAGCAAAAAAATTACATATTCTACCAATAAAAAAATTATGTTCAAAAAAATTAAAAATTATTATGTTCAAAAAAATGAAAAAAAAAATGTATTCATTGGGGGGAATCGAACCTGACACCTTCACTCTTATAGTCCGATGTTCTAGCCACCAAGCCATATAGCCCATATAATTTTGGATTTCTAAAATATAATAAAAAAATTCTAATAAACCATTCATTTTTTTTTTTTTTATTTATTTGGAACAAGAAAAACTATTATTTTCTCCATCTGTCAGTTCCAATAAATTTTAGGGACGGGGGGGAGTAAGGGGACCCCCGCTCGCCCTCGTCTTTTAGGTCATACCAGTACCCACTAACAAAAAAACAATTTTTGTCTTATTACTTGTAGAAATAATTTTATTATGTAAAAAAAATTTCAAATATTAAAAAAAAAACAAATCATAATTGGGTTCGAACCTGGCACCTTCAGACTTTTTTTTTTCAAAAATTAAATATTCTAAAATAATTATAATTTCTTGATATATATTTAGAAAAATAATAATTCCATACAATGTTACACTTTGTTGCTCAAATAAATATTAGTTTTTGGTCAGTTTTCTCAAAATAACCAACTTATCAATGTCATTGAAGGAAAACTGGATGATTTAATAATAAAGTCATTGAAATATAAGTAAAATAAATATGTGGAAAAAATATTAATTATTTTGCATTTGCCCACATCTTAAATTTTTACACAAAATTTATACTTAGATTTTAAAATTGTTTTTAAGAAAATCTATATTCAAATAAGGAAATTTAGAATATAAGTTTTGTGTATTAATGCAATTATTTTATTAAAACATATATTATGTAATATCAATATTTTTTAGTAAGTAGATATAGGCGCAATGCCAATGTCAAAAAATTTTTTTTTAATAAAATTTAATTTTTAATACTATTAAGATTAAAAAAATGTTCAAAAATGATAATTTTATTATAATTTATAATGTTAAATACGGTGTAAATATTTTTTTAATTAATTATTGGCTAATAATTCCAAAATCATAACGAATAATGAATTAAATATTAAAGTTGTATATATTAAGTAATTTTTTTTTACCAAAACGAAGTACAGATACTTAAATTAAGAGAAAAATTTTAACTTTAAAAATTATGACGCTTTACGGAAATTAATTAGATCAATCTGCAAAAATTAATTGACCAATTTATTATCTCTCCCTCTTTGGTATTTTGTATTTGGCGTAACTACATTATTATGTTAAAAAAATTAAAAAAAAAAAAATTTCATAAAATTCTCAGTATCGGGGGATCGAACTTGGCACCTTCAGAATTGTAATCCGATATTCTATCCACTCAGCCATATTGCCCTTATGATTTCAGCTTTCTAAAATAACATAAAAGAGCACTTGTCTTCTTTAATAATTACAATCCCTGGAATTTATTTTAAAAATTTCTCTCTTATTTCATTCCACTAATCGTATTCATGGACCCGTTTATTTCATTCCACTAACCGTATTCATGAACCTTAAAGAACAAAGCAGAATTTTTGAAGCCTTTGGAATTGTGCACTTTTTTTTAAAACTATGAATTATTCTTGAATCGTTATAGGTTTTATTCAAATTTAATTACTTAATATATACAACTTTAATATTTAATTCATTATTCGTTATGATTTTGGAATTATTAGCTAATAATTAATTAAAAAAATATTTACACCGTATTTAACATTATAAATTATAATAAAATTATGATTTTTGAACATTTTTTTAATCTTAATAGTATTAAAAATTAAATTTTATTTTAAAAAATTTTTTTGACATTGGCATTGCGCCTATAATTAGGTACTTACTAAAAAATATTGATATTACATATATATATATGGCTTTAATAAAATAATTGCATTAATACACAAAACTTATATTCTAAATTTCCTTATTTGAATATAGATTTTCTTAAAAACAATTTTAAAATCTAAGTATAAATTTTGTGTAAAAATTTAAGATGTGGGCAAATGCAAAATAATTAATTTTTTTTCCACATATTTATTTTACTTATATTTCAATGACTTTATTATTAAATCATCCAGTTTTCCTTCAATGACATTGATAAGTTGGTTATTTTGAGAAAACTGACCAAAAACTAATATTTATTTGAGCAACAAAGTGTAACATTGTATGGAATTATTATTTTTCTAAATATATCAAGAAATTATAATTATTTTAGAATATTTAATTTTTGAACAAAAAAATCTGAAGGTGCCAGGTTCGAACCCAATTATTGTTTTTTTTTTTTTTTAATATTTGAAAAATGATGACGGACGATTCTCAGAAAAATGATGACGATTCTCAGAAAAATTCTATATGAAAATGGATTTTTACCCTCTACCAAATTTCTTCCAACGCCGCTAAAGAAGTATAAACTTCAAAAACAGATTTAAAAAATTCGAGTTTTTAATAAAATAAATATTTTATCATTTACAAACATTGTTATAAAATTCTTATCATATGCTCATATTTTTGTAAAAATTAACATAATTTTATAAAATAAATAATTTCCTCATTTACAAAAATTATTATGAACAGAGCCTTAAAAATTCAAATACTTAAATGCTGTTAATGATTACAAAGTATGTAATAAAATAAATATTTTTTTCATTTACAAACATTATTATAAACAGAGCCCTAAAAATTCAAATACTTAAGTGTTGTTATTGATTACAATGTATGTAATAAAATAAATAATTTTCTCATTTACAAAAATTATTATAGACAGAGCCCTAAAAATTCAAATACTTTAGTGCTGTTAACGATTACAAAGTATGTAATAAAATTAATAATTTTCTCATTTACAAACATTATTATGAACAGAGCCCTAAAAATTCAAATACTTTAGTGCTGTTAACGATTACAAAGTATGTAATAAAATTAATAATTTTCTCATTTACAAACATTATTATGAACAGAGCCCTAAAAATTCAAATACTTTGGTATTGAGTACTATTAATGATTAAAAGTCTGTAATTGTATTTGAAAAAATAATCAATATTTTTCTAAATACAATTCCTTTTTAAGAAAAGTGTTGATTACTTTTACAAATACAATTACTTTGTATTTGGAAATCTAAAGTATTTGAATTTTTACAGCTGATTATAAAATTGTTTTCATTACAACAATATAATTTATATTTTCGTAAAAATTAATAATACGGGTGAAATTTTTTTTTTTTGCGACAATTTTTTTTCTTTTGCTGGTGGTAGGCCATCGTATTCATACCACTGATTTTGTCGACGGGCAATCGCTGTGTAATGTCCAATGTTTTTGTCTGAATGGCTTCGACGTGCTACAGGTCCCCGGTATGAAATTACACCAACGAGATACATTTTCTTTGAACTTGATGGGTCGTCGATACATTGCGGAAGTTCTTTCAATGGAAAATCTTGTAATTCAGAACCATCAGTAAATATTTCAAGAAAGAAAATGTTACCTGAAATTTGTAAATTTTTTTATCATTAGAAGTCATAATAGTCACTTTAGTTTTTTGGGACAAAAAAATGTCTTGAAAAAAGAGAATAATTTGCCAATAAAATATTTTGCGATTGTTTCCATATAAAATATTATTATAATAATTATAATGCTGTGACACAAAAAACTTTTTGGACAAATAGAGTTATTAGTAGAGATATCATATTCTCGAATAGGGTATAAAATCATTTCTTTTTTCGGGGTACTTTTTTGTCTCAAGAAATCAATTTATTAAAGTTAACCAAAATAAAAATAAATGTAAGAATAAAAATAAATGTAAATATATTCAAAAAATATGTTCAGTATAACGAACATATTACGTATTGCTTTATATTAAATTATTTTTTCATTATCTTTTTGCATATATGAAAATATATACAAATGTATTGCAAAGATATTTGTGTTTTCCAATATAAGTATTAGACTGGTTCATTTTTGAGGTCATGTTGAGATTTTCTTGCCGCCCATGCAGATTTCGAACAATTAAATAAAAAAAACGAGAAAACGCTCTTAGATTTTTCGAAATTTTGTTTCCCCATCAAGCGCAACCAGTTTTTGTGATGGCTGAGGCCTAGACCTAATAAGGTGGGTTCAAAACTCTGTAACTTTTTTCTCTTTGAATTTTTTTTCCTCCTTTTTTTTTTGGTTTAACTGTCTTGATGCTCCCTTCATTTTTTGTTAACATGGTAAGGCTATACGACTTATCCTTTTTTTTTTACAACTCTCTAAAGGTGAATCTAAACTTTTGTCCCCATTTTATGTTTACTTTAAGACACCATATCTTTTCTAATTTTAAGAGAAACATTTTTTTTTTTTTTTCATAAATTTGGCATAAATTTTCATCATTTTTAGCATTATAACTAAAAGACAAAATTCTATTAAGTTCTGGTTTTTAAGCTACAATTAATTTTACGACATTAAAAGTTTCGCTTTCGTAATGCATTGGTCATTTGATTCGTTTGTTAACTGATCTATTTTTTTTAAATAGGAATCAAAAAAGGAGATTTAGAATAGAAATAAACAAGAATTTAAAAATTGTTTTAAATTTATATTTACTTATGATTAATTTTTTTTCAATTAATTTTAAAAATATTTGTTTTTCCAATAATCGCAATGTTTGGCCGATGCTGGCTCACGATTTGGAGAATAATTTGTTTTTGAGTCTCGTCAGAAGTTAACGATGTGTTAAATTCCGTCATTAATGCAACACTCCTCTCGCGTTGTCATTAACAACTTGTAACTTCTGAACTAATCGAAGGACGTCTTGATATCCTGCATCAGATTTCCATAGAGCTGGATCAATGTCTAAAAACTCAATAGATATTTTCAAGAATTGACAAAAATTCCATCGAATTTTGATTTGCCTAAAATACAACTGCAGAATTTAGTCACTAAAAATTCTTTAAATTTTTTTCAATGCTTGAAAATATCTACTGAATTTTTAGACAAGAATGGAAATCTGTGTAGGATATCAAGACGGCCTGCGATTAGTTCAGAAGTTACACGTTGTTAATGACAACGCCGAGAGGAGTGTTGCATTAATGACGGAATTTAACACATCGTTAACTTCTGACGAAACTCAAAAACAAATTATTCTCCAAATCGTGAGCCAGCATCGGCCAAACATGGCGATTATTGGAAAATCAAATATTTTTAAAATTAATTGAAAAAAATTACTCATAAATAAATATAAATTTAAAACAATTTTTAAATTCTTATTTATTTCTATTCTAAATCTCCTTTTTTGATTCCTATTTAAAAAAAATAGATCAGTTAACAAATGAATCAAATGACCAATGCATTACGAAAGCGAAACTTTTAATGTCGTAAAATTAATTGTAGCTGAAAAACCAGAACTTAATAGAATTTTATCTTTTAGTTATAGTGCTAAAAATGATGAAAATTTATGCCAAATTTATGAAAAAAAAAAAAAATGTTTCTCTTAAAATTAGAAAAGATATGGTGTCTTAAAGTAAAAATAAAATGGGGACAAAAGTTTAAATTCTCCTTTAGAGCGTTGTAAAAAAAAAAGGATAAGTAGTATAGCCTTACGATGTTAACAAAAAATGAAGGGAACATCAAGACAGTTAAACCAAAAAAAAAAAGGAGGAAAAAAAATTCAAAGAGAAAAAAGTTACAGAGTTTTGAACCCACCTTATTAGGTCTAGGCCTCAAACATCACAAAAACTGGTTGCGCTTGATGGGGAAACAAAGTTTCGAAAAATCAAGGAAGACGTATTTCGTTTCTTGATGTAAACTTTCAGAATCTGTATGGGCGGCAAAAAAAAATTTTTTGTGAACTAGCCTAATAAGTATATCTTCAATAAAGGTGAAAAATCATTTGTTTACCAATAACTCTTTTCGTTAATGTTGCAGGAGATTGACATTTTTCGGAATGTAATTTTGTTACTTTATCCATGAACAAAGTTTTGAAATTGTTATCAAAATAATTTAACTGACTTCTTTCTAATGATAAAGTAACATACTTATTAGAAAATTGGCAACCAAGTTCACATTGATAAAACTCGTGAAGACTTGATGTTTTAACAAATAATTTTTTTGTCATTGTTCCAACTTCTTCTTCACACTGGACAAGTCCATTGATGTGTTTAGGAAAAAACTCAAGCAACATTTCAGCTCTCAAGATGTAACTTTTTGCAGTTATGCCATGTTTTACTGCATGAAGTACACATTTAAAAATGTCACCTAATTTTTCTGATGACTGAACCTGAAATATGATATATTTTTGTTGGTAAAATTAATCTAACAATGCTTAAATTTTTGATAACGATTAATAATAATAATGGTTGGATGTGGTTAAAAAAACGCTAGAGAAAAAAAAAATTAGACTCAATAATTCTGTCGAGCTAAGATTTTTCAGTGACCCGAAAAAACAAAAGTAGAAGCATTTTATATTTAAAAGTATGTTTTATCAGAGGTTTTATAAGAGGTTTTATCAGATGTTTTATTTACATGTTGTTTCATCTCAGAATAATCAGAACATCCTGCGAAAATTAATTGAAAAATAGCATCTGAATGGCAAGTATACCACAGAGTTACATCTTTGTCTGACAAATGAACTGCTTTAATGTCGGCATTTGAACCATTTTTTAAAACCGGCAAACTGCGGTGATTTTCAAACTTGAGTTTATCCTTGATGTATTTAGGATTCCCACCTAAGTACAATCCACCTCTTTTTCTTTTATTCGATGAATTTTTCGAAGCTTCGCCACCCCAATTTTCAAATTTTTTTCCTGCTTCAACTCTAACTGAATCCGACAAAGAACTTGAAAAACAATCGAGGCAGATACGACTTTGGCCATATCCTTCATTTGAGTCGTCTATTGAACGTTGCATAGAACATTGCTCCAACGCATGTACGGCACGATTACAATTAAAACATTTGTGGGCACCTTGAGGTTTGTCTCCATTTGCGCAGGCCGGACAAACTATTGGGCAAGCTTCACTCGGGTTTTCTTCATTTTCATCGGCCGATAAATTTTCATAATTTTCATCCACCAATGGAACACAGTTATTTTTCTCATTCTCAAATCCAATTGTACTAGTACCATCATTTTCACTTTCTGGTATTTGACGATCAGTTGAAACATTCAACTTGTCATCTAAGGTACGTGCAATATCAGCTTTGTTTCGGCCCAATAAATAATCGCAATGTTTTTCAATTGCTTCATCAGGACGAATTTTTGAAGTCAAGCGATTTTTGAAAACACAATTCTTTAGTTTGTTAAATTCTCCTTCAACTGATGCAGATGATGCCGGTTCACAATCATTATTATATCCGAATTTAAGTTGATAAACTGTTGACCAAACAGGAAACAGTGACATTTTTAATAAAAGATACTCTGTAACCTTCACACAATAATGTCCATTAATACGGTCACCATCTTCATTTTCTACTCGACGTGAAACATCAGTTTTAATATCATTGGCCCATTTTGACCAAGAATTTTCTTCAATAGATGATGAAGGAGTATTGTCAAAAGAATCGGATTCTCCATTTTTTTTCCCCGTTAGTTCGACTTGTGTCATGAAAACTTGTGCTTCGTTTTCTAGCTCATCTAAAAAACAATATTTACAGCTTAGTATCGGCATACTAAAGAGCACAGATTTTTTTTTTTTAAAACAACTGATGCCTAAATTTTACTAAATGAATAAAAAAAATTCTACTGGTTATAAAAATATTATTGATTTACTACGTTAGACAGGTATATTGAACTTCCATATACAGATAAAACTTACTTGTGACTAAATTTGTCAAACAAATAGTCTGCTCATCACATAATGTTGAATCGCCTGAAGGAAGTTCGCCAGAACTTTCGGACAAACTCACTGCAAATATTGCATTAAGGAGTATTCGAGCGTCTTCCAAATTCTGACATCTTAACAAACGTCCTATTGCAGCCATATAAAAAACCCTGACTTTTTTTAACTGAACGTGTTGTTTTAAGAACGATGCCCAATTCTTCATATAATGTGCTACGTCACACCTAATCCAACATATGGGTGTCGATGTTCTACATATGTCAGCATATACACTTATTGAGTCAGAGTTTGCGTAAGTCCTTGCACAAGCATTGAATAGAGCAGCAGATCCATCAACAACCACTTATTTTGGCCGAATCGCTCCAGAATGTTCGTACGACGACAACCAAAATGCAATATCCTCAGTCGTGTGATTTTCAGAAATCAATTGAGCAACAGAGAATTGGCCAGCGCGACATCTAATAACTATCAAATATATATATATTGGCCCAAATAATTCACCGTTCAATTTCATTATTTTTTTCAAAAATCCACCGCTCGCATCAATAAAGATTTGAGATACTTCACCGCTGCTGGTATAAAGATTGTATAAAATTTCTTTGATGAGTCGTAAAATAATGAACAAAAAATGGATCACTGCCAGTCCTGTGAATAACATTCCTTAGCTTTCCATTTTTTAATAAAGCTATGGCTTTTATTGGGTTTGGATCCAAATGCCTTGATACAACAAAGTCACTTTTGGCAACATGGAGTACTGTTGATTTAGGAATATTAGGTGGTTCTGGATCTCCAGGAGACATAAGTTTATTAGCCATTTCTGCACGTAGAGTTTCAACAGATTTTACTGCAGCTTCTGCTGCATACTTTTCACGAATTGGTTGACGAAGATACGTTTTCTTGCAATGTCGCGATGATTCTTTTACAGTTATAATGCAATGCAATATAACAGTCTTGCTATCTCGTTCATTAATATTAATACGTAGTTCGTTTGAGCAGTTACATATTCCTGAAAAACAAAAACTTACTCAAAATTTAGAGACAAATTTGTTTCGTGAAATTTTATTTATTAGTATCAAGAAATAAAAATTTTTATTTTAAATAGTGCAATATATTTTAATATAATTCAAACCTGAAAAAAAGGAATAAACTTCAAAATAAGTTAAGATAATTTCTAATTAGGTTTATTTCTATATTTTTTGTAATGTAACACAGTAGAAAATTAGATCGGTACTTCAAAATTTTCTATCATTTTTGTAAAATATTAATATTTACAAAATATCAATAATAAAAAATGTAAGTTTAATTTTAAATAGCTAACTCAAAATTTTAAAAAATTTTTTTGCAATGATTACAACATTAGAAAAAAACACATATATACATTTTAAAATTTAAATTATATTTTGTTCTTACCATTAATATAACCAGCCTCATATCCTGGAACATAGTGATTTCGGAAGTTGAATCCACATTTCATTTTCGAATGTGTCCACACTAAATTTGTTATGAAGGTTGTCCATTTTCCAGGCGTAAGGCAACGACGTTCTCTGTAGGATAATTTATTTCTAGTTCTTTGTTTATAGCGTTGAACAGTTATCAATTTCAGCCACTCTTCTTTAGGAACCGATATCATGAATTTTTTTTCTTCACCATCACTCAAAAAAGAAGAGTCGTTGAATGAATTTTTATTTTTTGAATTGTTAAGCGTAGAGTCCATTGAATCATTATTATCACTACATTCTGCAATAGATAATCCATTTTTTATCATTATTTCTGTTCTTACATTATATCTATTACAACAAACGAAAGAATGAAGAATAGACACTTTTGGTTTGTTGGATAATTGATTAGAAATAATTTTCCAAATTTCAGCTTTAACCGAAGTAAATTTTCCATCAGGCCCAATTAAATCCTCACTGTGGTTTAACATAATTTGTTTTAACATACAACTGTCAAGAACGACAGGTCTTCCAGGCTTCGAAGTCATTTTTAAAAAAATTTATAAATACGAATACAAAAGTCCCAAGAGATTCTTACAAAATGAAATTAAGTTGAAAAATTTACGAAATTTTAAGAAGAACTTGTTAGGCTTGCCATCTTTTTCTGATATGAAAGCCGGGTTGGTAACAAAATAGAATTTTTTTTTATAATTAAATAGTTATGGTTCAAATGGTTTTAAATTTTTAAACTTTAAATTTTTTTTTTAATTAAATTATTTAGATTTTATTGGCGCCTGTAAGCCCTTAAATTTAAAATACTTTTTTTTAGTAAATAGTACAAAAACCTGAAAGCAATTATTTTATTTTATTTTTGAACAAAATAATTTGAAGCCCTTGATTTTGAAAATATTTAATTTTAAAAGTGGAATTCAATTAAAACAAATCAACCATTATATAATAGCGGAACCAAATCAAAATAGGCTTTTCGATATTTTTAAGAGAATGAGACGCTAATATTTTTATATTGAAAACTGGGCAGATGGCAAACCTATGTGATACCTCTAGGGTACCTTTGAATAAAACAGGTGATTATAATTCCAACTTATATTTTATTTATTGTAATCCGTTTAAGAGTTGATTATAAACTGACTGCTTAAAACTAAGTACATAGACGTCTTATACTTTCTTATTAACTAATACTAAGATAACTTAACGAATAATAATAATAAAAGAAAGAGAGCATATAATATACAATGTATATAGTATTATATACATAATGATAAGGGGGCATACACCTCCCTCCTTTTAAAATTAAGTTTATTTGAGAAATATATAAGAACATTATTATGTTTCAAAAATAAGTTTAATTAAAAAAAAATTTTATTTCAAGAAAATAAAAATTTTTAATTTAAAATGTAATTGATCAATATTTATTTTTAATATTTATATTTATTTGTATTAATAAGAATATATGTTAATAATATATATTAGACTAATAATATGATAATAATATATAATAATATGGTACAAACAACTAATAATATGCTAATAATATGGTACCATTATTATTATTTTTTTTTTTTTTTAAACTTCATATTTTAATATAATTATCATAAGCTATATTTTACGCATTTTTTTTTGAATTTAACAATTATTTTTAATTATTCTATTTTTGTGGACTTCAATCCTTTTATTTTTATTTGTTAACAATGTAACATTTAATCCATCAATTTGAATTATTTTATGAGGACCAGAATATACATTATCTAATTTTGTCCTGTTTTCTTTTTTTAAAAGAACTTCATCATTTATTTTGAACTGATTTTTCGTTGATTTTTTATCATAAATCTTTTTGTTTTTTAATTTTTATTTTTCTAAAAACTCTTTAATAATCATATTTGTATTTTGAAGATGAAATTTTACATGTTTCGCATAACTATCGAAGTTATATACTGGTTCTACTCTATTATCTAGTAAGAATTTATGAGAATTTGGTTCTTTACCAAATATTACCTCGTAAGGAGAGTATGAAAAATTGAAATTTGAATTTGGAGTACTATTATAATTATACGTAAAATATTTTAAATATAAATCCCAATTATCATGGTTTGCATTAATATACGATCTTAGATATTCATTTAGAACCCGGTGGTTTCTTTCAATAGTTCCGACTGTTTCGTGATGGTAGGGTGTTAAAAAACTATGTTCAATATCTAGTAATTTAAATAGTTCAGCTATTACACTATTGGCATACTCAGTACCGCAATCAGTAATAATTTTCCTCATTGGGCCGTATAGTAGAACGAAATGTTCGAAAATGGCTTGCGCAATAGTGGTAGCTTCTTTATTGGCTACTGGTATCGTAATTAAATATTTACTCAAGTCGCACATTAATGTGACTGCATATAGATTTCTATTTTGAGTTTTTTGGAACGGGCCGATCGTATCCATGATTATAGTATCGAACGCTTTATTTGGAGTTTTGGTGATTTGAAGTGGTTCGATGTTTTTAATTTTAGCTTTATTTATTTGACAATCTTTACATCCTCTGACGTAGGTTGCTACGTCTTTTTTCATGCCTTTCCAATAAAAACATGATCTTAATTTTGCATATAGTCTTTTTTGCCCTGCGTGTCCGCCAAATATAGGGTCTTTATGATAACGATCTAAAAGTTTTTGTTTTTCCCCAGTACTAATAATGGGTAATGGACGTGAAACTATCGCGATTTCTAATTTTTTAATATACTTTTTTGCAATGTTAATAAACTCTTTTGTATTAAATAATTTAAAAATGTCATCTTCTTTATTTATTTGAATTTTATAAATGTTTGTTTTAATTATGTTTTCTTCTAGTTGAACGAGAAACAACGCTAGAATTGTTTCTTTTTTTAAAATTTTACTACATCCAGGCTCTAATGTCTAGTAAATATTTGAAATATCATTTTTGTATAGCAATTTACGTTTTTTGTATATTTTACAACTATCTGTTGAGTTAAAAATTAGTTGAGGTATTTTATAATTGAATTTACCCTCATAAATTAAAATTTTCTCATTTGAATCTACAGTTTTTTCTCTATTTTGAATGTTATTACTATCGTTGAAATTATTATTTTGGGATATTTTATTTGATTTTGATCTTGTTGTAACATATACTTTATTATCTTTATTTTGCAAATCTTTAAGTTCGTCGATCGAGATACGGGATAGGGCATCTGCCACCACGTTACACTTTCCTTTAATATATTCTACTGTAAAATTATATTCTTCTATATCTAATCGCATTCTAGTTAATTTTGAAGATGGGTTTTTCAAAGAAAACAAGTAAACTAAGGGTTTATGATCAGATCTAATAGTAAATTTTGTTCCATAAATGTACGGTCTATAATGTAAAATTGCGAAGTGTATTGCAGCTAATTCCTTTTCTATTGTTGATTTATTCATTTCACCTTTTGTGAAACTACGTGAAGAATATGAAATTGGTAAATCGTTGCCATTGATCTCCTGACTTAGGGTGGATCCTATTCCCAAGTTAGAAGCGTCAACAGTAATGATAAAAGGTTTTGAGAAATTTGGATAATTTAAGATTGGAGGATTAATTAAGCAATTTTTTAAAATTTCAAAGGATTTTTGACACTCTTGTGTCCAAGAAAAATTTACTCTTAGTCTAGTCATATTATTTAAGGGTTTTGCTATGGATGCGAAATTTGGTATGAACTTACGATAATAGTTCATAAATGCAACAAATCGTTTGGTAGCGTCTTTATCTTTTGGTACAGGATAATTTCTAACTGTATCTATTTTGCTACTATCTGGGTATATACCTCGATCAGTACATTTATGTCCTAGGTATGTGACTTCGTTTTTAAAAAATACGCATTTTTCAGGATTAAGTTTACGGTTAAATTTTTTACAAACTTCGAAGATAGATTTAAGATTTTTAAGGTGATGTTCGACTGAACAGCCAATACATATGATATCGTCGATGTATAGAAAACATTGTAACGGTGTAAGACCGGAGAACGCTAATGCCATCATTCTTGAAAATGAGTTAGGTGATACATTTAAACCGAATGGAAGAACTTTCCATCTAAACGAACCTTTGTCTGTGCTAAAAGATGTTATATCTCGCGAGTTTTCATTAAGTGGAACTTGATGAAATCCCGAGTAAAGGTCGAGTACAGTAAAAAATTTTGATCTGCCTAAATTGTCTAAAATATCTTCTATTCTTGGCAGTGGATATTTGTCTGCAATTAGTTTTTTATTTACTAGACGGTAATCTATGCATAATCTCCATTTCTTATCTGAACCTTTCTTAGGCACTAAAATGATAGGGCTGTTAAAATTGGATTGGCTTGGTTCAATAAGATCATTTTTTAAAAGTTTATTGACTTGATTGTCGATTTCCTGTTTTTGAGAATATGGAAGTCTATAATTCTTCACATATACTGGAGTATTGTTATCTATTCTTAAATTTTGTGTATAGAAATTGTTTGTTGTCATTTTATCATCTTTCATATGGAAAATATTACTATATTGTTCACATAAATTTAATAATTTTTCTTGGTATTGCGGTTTGGTATTTTTAGATATTATTTGAAGCAATTCTTTTGTTCTATTTTGATTTTTATTTGTGTCAATTCTTAGGATGTTAAAATTTGAAAGAGGTTCTGATTTGAGCGAAGTGTTTTTATGAATTATTCGAATTTTATCTGATAAATTTAAAACTTTAATTAAAGGAGTTTTTGAAGAAACTATCGTACGTGGAATGAAAATATCTGGTGCGATTTCTTGATCAAGCACTACACAAGGAGAATCATTTGGAAGAATAAAAGTACGAATGACTTCACATCTAGAAGGTAAAACAATTGAATTTTCACTAGGGTTTTCTAAAATTGGAATTGAAAAAGAATAAGAATTATTGTTGAGTGTTAATTGCATAGAATCATAATTTATTTGACACTTATAAAATTTGAGAAAGTCTTTGCCTAAAATACCATCCGAAGGGATATTAAATTCGTCTGGAACAACGTGTAGTAAACAAGATAAAATTGTATGTTTAAAATGAAAGTCGACATTGATTGTACCTAAACTTTTTATAGAATTTTGCGTTATTCCCAAAATGCTTATAATATTATTTGAATTTAATTTATTTTCTAAGTTAAAATTTGAATTGATTGATGAAATTTTTATTAATGAAATATCTGCCTGAGTATCGACTAGAAATGTTGAGCCTTGAAAATTTAATTTAGAATTTAGAATAATGAAATCAGAGAAATTTGGATTTACGTTAAAAACATTTTTTGTAGATACTTTAGATTTATTATTTAAATTTGGATAATAATTAGTAGAATTTTTATTTTCTTTTGAAAAATTTGTATTTAGCGTAGCATTTGGTCTTAAGTTAGAATTATAAAAAATTTTTGTTTTATTCGAATTTGAATGAGAGTTAATATTAAATTGTGTACTAGGATAAATGTAATGTGTATTAAAAGCGTTACTATTTAATTTTGATGTATACGCATTTGATCTTGTTCCCCCTGGCCGTTTTGGGGGTCCTGGTCGTTTCCCGCGTATCGTACGTAGTTATTTTGATTGAAATTTCTATTCGCTTGAGGAAATGCTCGTGGATTTGCATTATTAAAGTTCCCACGATTATTATTAAAGTTACCTCGATTATTATTAAAATTTCTGCGATTATTATTGAAATTACCTCGGTTATTGTACAAATTATTTCTATAATTATTGTTTTGAAAATTGTTATTTAACAAATTGTGATTTTGTTGTCTGAAGTTTCCCCTATTATGATTTCCACGAAAATTGTTATTGGAACGATTTCCATAAGAATTTCTAAACGAATTATTATTATTTTTTGTTCTAAACGACAGAACCTGTTTTTCTTGTGATTGTAAATCTATTTCTATTAAAAATTTTGAGACTACTTCTCTAGGATCTTGAAATTGGGTCGATGATAAAACGGCTTTGGTCAGATCAGATCTTGCATTATTTCTGCACATTTCAACTGTTTTTTCAATACAAATTTCTTTAGCTTTCTGTGTTGGTATACCTTCTAAGACAAGTGAACGACGAAAAGCTTCAGCCAATTCATTAGCTTTTTCCGAAAAATTTTGTAATGTGTTCCTATCCGTTCTCAAAGCTTTTATTTTTCCCTCTATAATTTTCGAACTTTCTGGTCTTATTGAATTATTAAGATCTTGTTTAATAAGTGTTACCGTATTGGAAGTATCAGCTATCGATTCGCGAGCTGTACCATCAAGCTTTGATAAAATAAAAGTAGCTAATAAATGTTTTAAGTCCCGTGTCTCTGCTAGTGTGTCCAATAAATTTATTGAATCGATGAAAGATTTAAGTGATAATGGATCACCACTATAGTTTCTATTTATTTGTGAACTAGCTGTACGCAAAAATTCAACATTAGAAAGAGCCATTTTGTCAAGAGTATCGTCAAATTTTTCTTCAGAAATATCTGATTCCACTGAACTCTGTTCTGTATCGCTTTGATATATTTCGATCTGTATCAGAATATCTTTTGGAATTAGATCTTCGCACTTTAATAGTTTGAAGCTTTCTTGTAACTTATCGTAACAATACTGACGATCTTTAGCTAAAATTTGAGTATCTTGTTCTTCGAATGTAATACAAGCTTGAACAACTGTCTGTACGTAGATGTTATATGTTTCTACAATATTTAATTTAATTGCTTTTAATGTTTTTAAATTTGTTGGTTTAAGGTCTTTTTGAATACGTTTGTAAGCCTTACGAAAATTAAGTTTAGCTGTTTGAATTTCGAGACGAGCTTCATCCATAAAAAAAAATTTTTACGAAATTATAATATTTGCGGAGTGGATACCTTGTATTGAAATATTAAAATAATTTAGGAATGGTTACCTTATATTGTAGTCCTATTAAAATAATTGAGGAATGGTTACCTTATATTGTAGTCCCCTTAAAATAATTGAGGAATGGTTACCTTATGTTGTAGTCCCCTTAAAATAATTGAGGAATGGTTACCTTATGTTGTAGTCCCCTTAAAATAATTGAGGAGTGGTTACCTTATATTGTAGCTTCCAAAAAAAAATTTGAGGAGTGGTTACCTTATATTGAAAGTCCCTATAAATTTGAGGAGTGGTTACCTTATGTTGTATATATATAATTAGATCCGGTTGTTATTGGAATATGAATCACTTCCAGCGAAAATAAAGATGCCAAATAAAATAATCAAAATTATGTTAAACCATTTTTAATTATGCAATTTTAAATCAAAGTAAAATCTTGTAGTAACATGTAATAAGTAATAATATGTAATAATATGAAATGATAAGTAATAATGAGTAATAATAAGAGATATTATTATAAATTTATTATTATTTTTTTTTTTTTTTAATTTTTACGAAGAAAAAAAAAATTTTGAAGAAATCAATTCAAAGTAAATGATGTAATATTTATTATTATAATGTTTATATGTGATAAATCATAATTTTTATATATATTATATATTATTTTGTATATAATATCTAATGATAAATGTAATAATAAATGATAAAAATGATAAATGTAATAATAAATGTAAAGTAATTTAATTTTTATAAAAATATTTGAAACAGTGTACATCCAATTTAAATTAAAATTAAAAAATTTTTTTTAAAATTATTACTTCAATTTAAAAAAAAATTAAAATATTTTTTTTTTTTTTATTTGTTTATGTAACACCTTGGATCTACAATGCTTCTTTTTATTTATTAAAAAACTTATTAATTTTTAAATATAGAAATATAATTTAAAATAAACAATCTTTTCAAATTAATTGTAATGAAATACTTGATGTAATGATGTTTATGCTATTGCTGCTGCTTATGTTTGATCAAAGTAAGCAAATGTTAATTTCGAATCTTCTGCTGCTGCTGCTGTCATTTCTGCTGCTAATGTTGTAATAATACAGCTGTTGTTGTTGATTTTATGTTTATTTATGTTTTTTCATAATTATTTATTTTGTTTTAATTAATTTTATTTTTAAAATTATATTTATGGAGTTCGAAAAGAAATTACTATATTTCAATTCGCTTTTTGAAAGAATTTTATTTTTAAAAATTTTTGAATTTATTTATTAGTTTATATTTTTATCAAAATTTATTTTGTTTTGAAGTGTCACTTTATTTATAAAAATTTTATGTATGAGAGAGAAATGTTTGAAATGTTTTTTTTTTTTTTTTTTCTTCAAACCAATTTCAGTTTGTATGTATGTGTAATTTTTTTTGCATTTTTTCTTTATGTTTTGTTTTTTTCTTCAACCATTTTTTTTTAAATTGTATTTTTTTTTTTTTTTTTATAAAAAATTTCTTTTTCTTTTTCGTAGGTTTTTGCGCCTTTTTTTTTTTTTTTTTCTTGTGGCGTGATTTTATTTTTTTTTTGAAAAATATTTTTTTTCAATTATAAATTTTTATGTCGTCATTATTTTTTTTTCAGCTCTGTTTTTTTTTTTTTAATTTTAGGATTTTATTTTTTTTTCAGGAATTTTAAGGTAGGTAAATGTAAGTTAATTAAATTTAAAAATTATTTCTTTAATTTTAATTTTTCTTTTTCCAAATTTTATTTTCAAATTTTTCTTTTTTTTTTTTTCAAAATTGTTTTTCAAAATTTTTTTTCCAAAATTTTCTTTTTAAATAGACATATTAAATTGTCGATAAAAACCACTATAATTTAATAATTTTAAGAAAAGTAAATAAAATATCCAATATTTTGTCCTTTTGCTTTAAACTTTCCATCATCAAAAAAAAATTTTATTTTTTTTTATTTTTTTTTTTTTTGAAACAAAATACTCATTAACGAAACCAAAATAAATTTTTAATTTTAATTTTTTTTCACTCTTTTTTTTAACGAATAATAATAATAAAAGAAAGAGAGCATATAATATACAATGTATATAGTATTATATACATAATGATAAGGGGGCATTACACCTAATAGGAATGGTACGTCCCGGGATGTGAACAGTAATACGAACATTTAAATGCCGTTAAAAAAAATGAAACATTAAAATACGATAGAATTAAAAAGTTATAAATGCCTTTTTTTTTTTTGTAGTAATCTTGAGGTGAAAATATTTCTAATTTATTTAATAATGGCTGCTCATAACCAAAAATTTCAGAAGATCCACTAATCAATTGAAATTTGATTATTCCACACAAATATATTGGATCTTTTAGCAACATAATAACTTGACGAGAATTTATGACGTTATAAAATTTGGTGCAGAAGTTGCAAATTTCAGAATCTATAAAAAAAATAAAAAAACAATTATTTCTAACCGATAAATCGTCTACTACTTTATTTACCAGCTTTTCTATCATCATTACTATCACTGTCGAATTTTACGTCATAATGACTATCTAAATTGTATTTCGTTGTTGTTCCAACGGCATATAAACTGAGACTGGGAATTTCATTTGGAGGGACATATTTAGTGTCATTGGAATCATCGCTGAGATCGGAAACACTATAAAAATATAATCTTAGTTTTCATAATAATCAGAACTTTCAGAATCAAAAGTTTTATTATTTAGGAAAAAAAAATTAAATGTAGAATTAATAAACGTTGACTAATTATGCACGTATTTTTATTGTTAAAATCTATAATACCTATACTTATAATTGAATTTGAATGAAATTTATTTTAATACATATTTTTCTGTCAAACGTCCTCAAAGCACGTTTTCTTAATCAATTCAAACAACCAATTATTGCTCTATCAATTTTTTTGAAAAAAAAAAAAACGTGAAATTTATTAAATTGTTATCAAAAATCAAATTCAACCCACTTTCGACAACCACAAATATTTTTCCACTATATTCTTAAATAATATAAAAGAAAAGGTTTAAAACAAAATATAGTTATTTTATAATTTTATAATTTTATAATTTTATAATTTTATAATTATTATAGATTTTAATTTAAAAAAAAAGAAAAATTCCAGAAATTCAGATTTCCCAAATCATAATTGGATATTTTTAACCAACAGCATCAAAAACTTCATACATTTTTTTTTTCCTTTTTTATTTAAAATTTTTATCTTTTATATCTTTTGTGCAGATTAAAAAACGTTTGCAGGATTTAAATTTAAGCAACATTTTTTACAAAAAAAAAAAAAGAAGCTATGTGAAAAGTTTTAGTTTTTTTTTTTATCAAACTTATAAAATTTTTTTTTATCCTTTGCGAAAAGTTAAAATAAAAACATTTTTCAAATAAATAAATATTTAAATTTAAATAATAATAACAAAAACATGGATTTAGGAAATTTATTTATAATAATTTAAAAATTAATTAATTTTTCACCCAAAAAAATATTTGGTAAAATCAACCCAAAAATCAACCCAAAATGCCGTAAAAGTTCAGCCAACCCAAAAATTTTGTTGAAATTTGGTTAACTTTTGATATTTTTTATAGGTAACTTCCGGTTATTTTTTGGTATTGTTTTTGGTTTTTTTTTAATTTCGAAATCAGTTTTCGAAAAATTTCGTATTTTTTTGGGTTAATATCCCGTAAAATTTAGTGAATTTTTTGGTAATTTCGAACCAATTTGGTAATTTTTTTTGTAATTATTTGGTAAAATTTTTACAAAATATTCGGTAAATTTTTTTTTATATTTTGGTTAATTTTTTGTAAATATCTTGGTAAATTTTCCAATTGTTATTTAGTTAATACTTGGTGTTTAGTACGTACATTTTCGGTGATTATTTAATAAATTTTATGTGAAAATTTGTTTGTTTTTTTGTTAAATTTTAGATAAATTTAACGTAGATATCTAGTAATTTTCCAAATTGTTATTTAGTAAATGTTCTGGTAAATTCGTGGTAAAGTTTTTAGTTCGATTTCGGTTAAAATACAGTTTTCTTTAAAGTAATAGTTTGGTGAAATTTAATGTAGATATCTAGTAATTTTCCTAATTGTTATTTGGTAAATGTTCTGGTAAATTCGTGGTAAAGTTTTTAGTTCGATTTCGGTTAAAATACAGTTTTATTTAAAGTAATGGTTTGGTGAAATTTAAGGTAAAGAATAAGTTAAATTTTAAGTAAATTTTCGGGTTTCTTTCTGGCTAAATTTTGTATATTTTTAAGAAATTTTATGGTCAACTTTACAGTTAATATTTTGGTATTTATTATCCAAAATAATCACCGCAAAAGTAACCAAATGTATTTCAAAACCTAAGCAAATTAATATTCAAAATTATTATTATAGAAATATAAATCTAAATTCAACTTAAATTATATTTCACCTTAAATATAAAAACCTTAAATTTTTTTTTTTTTTTAAATAAGAAAACGATATAATTTAAAACAAACACATTTCGTTTTGCCGTATCAAAATAAAACAATGATCTTTCCGAAATATAAATCATTTTATTATTTATTAAAATTAAAAAGCTAAAAATTCATACGTCAAAAACATTATTATATATATATTTAACAAAATTTCAAATTTTTTCCAAACTTAAAAACTGGTTACAAATGTAATTTTTTTTACATACTTTTACAGCGTCAAAATATTTTTTTTTTTTAGTATCAAAATTATAATTTTTTTTTACTGATTTGATTAATCAAAAATTTAAATTAATGTAATTAGAAATACATATTGTTAAAATGTCTACGCACTTTACCAGAAAATTATTGTTCGTTAATTGTAATCAATTAACAATTTAAAGTATGATGAATTTTAGTTTCTTTTTATAAAGTTTCAATATATTTTGTTTAGTTCTTATTTTTTCTCAAAAAAAAATGTCCTAACCAAAAATACAAACATTTGACTTAGTTTTAAAAAAGAGATTAAGTTAACTCAAAAAATAACGGTGTTCTACAATTTTTTTTTTTCGACAAAATCAATTATCTCAATTAATGAGTTTGACATTTGGTCATATTTGGTTTTAATTTTGAAAAAATGTACTTGTAAGAATGTCCAAACATTTATTGATTCTTCCGGATAAGCAATGTCGAACACAAAGAATGTTTTAAAGCATGTCTCCAATGCATTTATAAAATTGTCTGTTTGATACATTATTTTATCATAGAATACCCCGAACTTGTCAGATGCATCAAAAATGTTATCTCCTTTAGTTTCTACATAAATTAACGGCTGGATTTTTCTTCTTGAGTTGAATATTTTCTCTAGTTCTTGCGCATTTTTAGTAACATAATTCATGCTATCCTGGGAGTCTTTAATAGACGGTTTGCGGCCTTTTCCGCAACTTTTTGGTTGTAAAACTGCGTGCAGTAGTAAAACTATAGCTGCTAATTTTGCGCCTAAAAAAAATTTAAAAAGTAAAATATTTTAGATTGTATAAATTTTATTAATTTTTGTAAACCCTAAAATTATCATATTTCATTTCTCACCTTCTTTTATTTCTTTTTGATAAATCCTACGTTTCAATTCCTCAAAAAACTTTAAGTTAGCTGCTTTCAAATTTTTAGAAAAAAAATCGAACATTACGTCTGGAAGCTTTTTGATATCTCTGGATATTGATTCTTTTGATTTTGGGAATAAACGTTTAAAATCAATATCAATTAATTTATATCCATAGCTACTTTTAAAAGCAGGCCAATCCATTACAATATTATTAATATTTTTGTCAAGTTTTTTTAATTTGCTTAAAGTAATAACGTAGGGCAATGAATATCTAATATATTTATCCAAAACTGCATATAAGGTTCCAAAACCGAAAATGTTTTTTATCTACCATTGATTAAGAATCTGTCAGATAAGTTATTTTTACACAAAATTTTTTCGCATTTTTAGTAAAACAGAATTAAAATACTGTTAATACAGTAAAAGTAATTAACACTTATAACACCTTCAAATAAAACACGAAAAAATGTTGTATGTAAAGAAAATCTTAAACCATGATTATACCTCCTATAAATTAGATTTTTCATACACGTCATACATTTTAAATATTGAATTATTGTTTGAAAGCAAAATAAAATATTATTTTTATGGAATAGCAAATAAATTAAAATATTAATTTATCATCAAAGTTCTTCAAAGCATTTTTAAATAAAAATACATTTTCATAATAATAAAATCAGAGCTGACTAAATTTAACTATTTTGCAATATAAGTACCAGTACTGCAAAATTACTGCAGTTTTTTCTCACAATATACTGGTACTGAACAAAATGCAAGTACCAGTAAACTGGTACTGCAAAAATACTGCAATTTTTTTTTACAATGTAGTGGTACTGCAAAAAAAATTCAGTACCAATATACTATAGTGGTACTGAAATTTTTTTGCAGTACCAGTACATTGTAGAAAAATATTGCAGTATTTCTGCAGTACCAGTATACTGGTACTTAAATTTTCTGTAGTACCAGTACATTGTGAGAAAATATTGCAATATTTTTGCAGTGCCAGTATGCCAGTATACTGGTAGGTACTGCATATTGTATTCAGCACAAAAATACTTAAATTTAATGTATAAAAAAAATTATCAACCTAATACATCAATAATTAAGGGTTTTTTTTTTAAAGTATAAAAAAAAAAATATATTCAGAATTAAAAAAAAAATTAAGGTACTTACAGTGTTTTCTTTTGGGAAGCATATTTTTATTTGATTTGTTATTGCATCAAAATTTGGTTTTCCTTCATTTGAAGACTTGAACCATTCATCGACAATAACTTTTATAATCTGTTTTCTCTCATCAGGTACCAATTCACAACCCATTTCTATTTGCGGCAATCTTTCATTTATGATTTGATAAACATTCTAAAATAATAAAACTTCTTTTATACAAAAACTTCTGTGGTCAAAAATACAAAACAGAATAACTCGAGATATGTCAATTTCAAGGTTTTAACGTAATAATTCTTCTCAATACGGTGTTTATTCTAAAAGTTTTTTTTTAGTGAAAATATAGACTTAATACTGTTTTTCACAAAAGAAGTTATTTAAAAAAGTCCATACAATTTTTTTTATATATTAATTTTGAGTTCAAAAAAACTCTTCTGAAAAAATTTAAATATAAGTTATATTGTTTTGTATTTTGACCACAGACTTTATATGTATTGAAGCACAGTATGTACGTACAGGTACATTGTACATGTATTAAATAAGTCAATATAAGTCAATAAGTCAACATTGGAGTTCTCTTCCAAAAACAATATTCATTTCATTTTTTATTTACGTTTTGATTGAATGAGGCCAATGCCAATCTATTATGCACAAACATTTTAATTAACTCTAATTTGAACCAATTCAGTATATTCTGAAAATATAACGCCGCACTAATGGATTTAAATGTATCAAAATTTGTTGATAATAATAAAAGTAAAAACATAATACACGGTTTATTCTCAAATTTGATATTATTTCAAGTTTTGTTTTAATTACAAATTAATCATAAGTTGGCAATTCACTGCTTTAAAACAAATCGCATCTTTTAAAGTTAATATAAAAGGAAGTAATTAATAAAATTATAACTTACAATCCCTTTTTTTGATAAAAGAGTAGTTTCTTTTAATTTTACTTCCAATGAATCGCAAGTTGACGAAGGTTTCAGTTCTTCTTCTTTGATTCCGGACTGAACCCAAATTTGAATTTTAGCATATATTTCTAGTCTTTGACCGATTGCAAATTCCCTAAACATCTCATCAATGTGACTCATGGTCACATATCTTAATCCTAGACTTGTGACTTGATGTTCTAGAATAATCAAAATATTTAAATTGGAAATTGGAATTAATCTAGGGTTGTTCTACATTTAAATAGTTTAAAAATTATTTAACCCTACCTTTAAATCGTTTAGAAATTATTTGCGTCTTCTTTAGTCCCAATTTGAATATTTCATTAAAAATGTTATCTTCGTCAACAGAAGAGTTATCTGATTCTGAACTTGATTCCAAACAGCTATTGTCTTTAACATATGATGAGTCAGACTTGGACATTTTTTTACAGTGGATTTGTTGCTATTTAGAAAATTTTTAAGAAGTTGATAAATTATTTGACAGAAAGCAACAAAGTTTTAATTTTTAGCAAAATTTTACTTTAATACTTAAATTTAAAATATATGAAACCTTATATCCTAAGAAAAAATACTAATTTAAGAACTAATAATAATATTGCTTAAAAATAATATTTAAATAAAATAAAAATAATAATTTAGTACAGAGGATTTGGTAAAGATAAATGTTTTTTTCTTGCAGAATTTGGAATCGGTTTCAAACTATTTCAAACCTTTTCCGTTTTCTGTTTTATAATGTTTTAGGGCGTTTTAGAATTGGTAAACATTAAGTGCTCGAAATCACTTGATAACTATTTTAATAATTAAAAAAGTTTCAAGACATTTTGAGAACTTAATCTAAACGGATTCTTAAAAGTATATATCAATATAAAACATAAAAACAGTTCGGAGGTTTTAAATGAAGAATATTTTCAAAATTTGACTTCAAAATGGTCTAATGAATTAAATAATCTAATATTAAAAAAAACATTTTTCGTACCAAATCAATTTAAAAAAATATAAATCAATGAAAATTTCAAAATACTTATTTATAATAAATCAGATTTATCTTTAAATTATATAATAAATTGATTAAAAAATTATCATGTGCCCCAAATATGAACTTTTTTTAACTTAGAAAAATTCTTAATATGACAATTTTTAATCTAAAAATTTTCAATGTTAATCCTAATTTTTAATTAGAATCAATGTTATTATAGAAGTAGTAAGTGAAATTAATATTAAGATTAAAAAATTGTTTCAATTGAAAAATCGAATAAAAGTAATTAAAATTTATGACAATTTTATTCCGCTTCACATTTTTATAATTTTTACTGAACCTTTTGTTATTAAATATTTTGTAATTAGGATTTACTTAATGAAGAAAAAAAAATTTTAAGAAAGTAATTAACGATTTTTATTCTGAAGCGTTTCAAACCAAGGATAATAACAATTTATCCTTGGTTTGAAACGCTTCAGAATAAAAATCGTTAATTACTTTCTTAAAATTTTTTCCTAGCCCCTTAAATAATACATGTTTCTATAAGTAGGTTATTATTAAGGACTCTAATATACTTGTCACTGCTGAAAGTACTCTTTCAGCCTAATGTACTTAAAACCATTGTATGCTTCATAAATATGAATCGGGGCACATTGTATTTTAGTGATAGGAAATATTTTAATAAGTTCATAATGTGGCTTTAATTGATAACCTGCAAAATGTTTTTCAAAAAGTGCTTTATAGTTGGATTTACCAAGAACAAATAGTTCATCAACATTTTTAATAGAAATAAATTGCACCAACTCTAGGACTTCGATATTACTAATATTAAAAGTTATAAAATATCCCGACCGCAGCTCAGTTCCAAGATAATTAGCTTTGTCATGAACTGAAAAATCGTCTGAACTTATATGGAAAAAATCACAAATAACATCTTTATATTTGGATTGATTACTAATATTGTTATCCATTATTTGAAATTTGGACAAATCTGTGGACAATATCATTTCATAAGCGAACTTTAACTGAATTTTTTTAGACAAACTTATTACAATGTTTTTTCTCGATTGACAACTTTGTGCATATGCTTTCTGCTCTCTGTGTTTCGATTCGAAAGGAAAAGTCCAAAAAAACCTAGGGGGACCCAAGGCTTTGATAACAGATGGGTAATGAATTAAGAAATGAAATTTTGGTTTCAACGTATCATTAAATAAAGTCGTATACATTTTATTCAGCAATGCAATTTTTTTTTGAAGATAATCAATTTCGGCATTTGTTAGACACGATTTTAATACAATGTCAATTATTTCTAATAAACATAAAAAATACTCCCAAACGGAATCGTTCTCTGGAACAAGATCGCCAATAAGGAGGGGAAGAAAGTGAACGCAATTCCACATTTCCCTTGCAGATAACTTGATGGTATTATTCTTAAGGTGATCTAAATTAAAAATATAGTCCAAATTTGTGTTACCTATTTCTGTAGGGCCATAAGAAAATAACTTTCTTCTTTGGTTCAATTGAAAAATTGTAAAATAATCTTTTTCTATGAAATTAATAAGTATTTTTGAAATGGAATATATGCAAATGCCTTCAAAAAGGTCATGTAGAATATCAACACTAAGATTTTGAGTTACATGATAATAATCAAGTTGGTTGAAAACCGAATTAAAATGAACACCTGTTTCTTTGAAGTTTGAAATCTTTAAATGTTCATTATATTCGTTCGTACTTCTTAAAGTGTGCTTATTTTCTTGACATAACTGTTCACAAGACACTTTTTCTTCCGTACAAAATCTGCAATAGTGATTACAATTAAAACCTTTTGCAAATCCAAGGATTGTATTGACTCCCAAATTATCACCCAAAACGCTTAAACACACAAATTTAATTTTCTTGAATTCATTCCCAATTTTCATAGAAACTCCTTCGTTGTAAAGCTTATTTAATTGCTCAACTAAACTCGTTAGACATTTATTACTACCATAATTTTTAATATCCTCACTTTTAATAACAGCTATAATCAAAATATTTTTTTTTTTCAACGGTTGAAAAATATTGGGAAAAGACATATAAGCACCTAATATTGATTGAGTATGTGAACCTAATGGATGGTTTATTTGAAAATCGTCAAAAAAAAGAAAATATGGAATGATTATTTCATTCTGTCTCGTCGTGCAAATTTTTTTGTAACTTGATCCGTTTACAACATTGCTAATCGTGCCTGTTGTATCTTGTAGATGTTCTTTAATACTTTCAATCGTATATTCCAGAACAAAAGGTCGTTCAAAAAATTTTCTTAACAGGAAATTTAAATCCATAAGAGCACCTTGATTAAGTTTTTCAATAAACTCAGTTGTCCCACTCAAGTGAACAGGTCCAATTTGGTTATTGATTGTAAATAGTGTAAAAGGTTTACTTTTATCACTATGTTCTAATGCTTTACCGAATTTATAGTCGGTGTCTAAAGAATTGAATAGATTTTGAATAGTACCTAAAATCAAACTAAAATAAGATTTGTCTTCAATTGATAATCTTGGGACAATCAAATCAGACAAAATTTTGCTGACAGTTTTAATTAAATCACTCACTTGCGTCTGAATGTATAACACATCCGACATACAAAAATTATTTTTCGCGTAAAGGCTAAGTAAAAACTTGAATGCTTGCATATGGATTTTTTCTGTAACATCATTGATGTCAAAAACCGTATTTGAATTAGAATCAAACTTAAAAGTATCTTCAGAGTTTTTTTTTTTTTTTTTAGTTTCCTTATGTGTTTCAGATGAATCACTTACTTTCCAGTTATCCACACTATTTTCACTTTCAATCCAATGAAACCTTTTAACATGTTTCTTGAATGTAGAGAAATTTCTAAAAGAACTACATTTTTTATTGTTATCATAGCAAGTGAAATCATCATTTTCTTTCAGCAAGTGAATTTGCTTTAAATGAGTAAACAAGGTGTCAGAACTTAAAAATTTCGATGTGCAAAGAAAACAGGTGTTCATTTTGTTATAAAAGTTAAACTTAATTCTAGGTACAGGAATTAAAAAAAAAATGCTTTTTGTCAAATTTGTTTGTTGAGCTACTCTTTTTTCCTTCCAAACTTGGTTGCTAAAATTAAAAACACAAAATTCATATTTATAAATTTATTTATATAAGTTCATAACGTAACATACAGAAAGAATCAGATGTTCTACATTATAATTAGGGCGGTATTTAGATTTCAAATAGTGGCTGTCATAAATTCATTTCTAGACTTATGAAAAAATGAAAAATATTTGACAAACATTTTTCACACAGTGTTTTTGATACAGGATTGGTATCAAACATAAAAATCAGGGATAAACTTAAACTTAATAATAAAAAATCTAAATTCTAATATTGGGATTAATTCTTAAAAAAAAACAATCTTTATTTCCCTCTTATCTTTTATTTCTACCTCAGACAAAAAAAAAAAGAAAAAATTTATTTAAGTATTTATTTTTATTTTTAAATGTATATTATACAGTTTTGCGCTCAAGGAAGGGTATTCTAACAAATTGTTTGAACTTCAGCGTTTAGATAGTATATATACTATAGATGAAACGGTGTATAAGGAGATGTATAATTTTGTAAAAACAAAAGTTATAATCGAAAATATTAGTTGTTTTTTAAAAAACAGTTCTGAGTTCATAAAAAAAGTTTTTCTTTTTTACGTGAAGTCCATTTTTGACAGTGTCACGTATTTTTGATATTTAATGTTCTTATACATAGTCATTGTGATTAATGAGTAGCTGACAAACAAAACCAATTTTCTTGATAAGAATTCTATTATTTTTTTCGATAAATGAAAAAGTTTTAATAAAAAAAAAAAAATACGAAATATTTTAAACATAATAAACCAGTCGAAATACCCGGTTTCACGTGGGAGTGCCGAACTTACTCCCTTCCGCTCACCCTTTCGCCCTCCCTTCCGTCCTACCCTTCCGCCCCTCTCTTCCACCCTCCCATCCGCGCCTGCCATCCGCCCCTCCCTTACGCTTCTCCCTTCCGCCACGCCACCCGTACGTAATGCATATTTTGTTAGGAAAACTTTTTTATTTTTACTAGATTCGGAACCAACTTAAACTATGGTTGGGCTTAATTTTTCTCTACTTTGCAGAAACAAAAAATTTTTTGAAATCAAGTAAAAAATAAAAAAGTTTTCTTATCAAAATATGGATTATGTACGGTGTACAAAAAAAAATACTTTTTTTTTTATGGAAATCGCGATATATAGATTTATTCTAAATTTATTTTTTTTGTGAATTCAAAATTATTCCAATACAACATAATATTATATTCCGAATTCGAATTCATTGAAAAAAAAAAAAAAAAAATACATTCTATAAAATTAGAATAAATAAATCGTTAACCCTATCATAACTAGTTTTTATTTTTATTTTGATAAGATATTGTGAAGAGTAATTCGAACCTAATCTTTAGTGATCAATTACAACCACACAAACATTAATAACAGAAAATAAAATAATTTATTAAAAATTCCAGCATATTCGAAATGAAGAATTGTATCTGTATCTTTTGTACTAGAATATTATTTAATATTTTTAGTTCAAATTTTGTTACATGAATTACAAAATAGTTAAAGAAAAAAAAAGTATTCACTTAGTAAAAAAAAAATGTCCGCAGGAATATGCATGCGTCCGGCGTCCCATTCTTATAAATTTTTGGAAAAATAAGTAAATATTGAAAATTTAGTAATTTTTTTTTAAAGATCATATAGATATGTCTCTCAAGTTCAAAAAATTTATTTTCAATACTAGTTCTTTTTATTAATTTTTTTAAAAATTGTTTACTTTCTAAAAAGGATTATTATTTTTCAGATTTATTTCCAAAAAAGAAAATTATTTTTATATAATAAAATTGTTAAATTTTATTCAATTAATAAAATTTCTAACATACCAATTCCGCAGGAAGATGCATGCGTCCCATTTTTATAAATTTTTGGAAGAAAAAGTAAAAATTGACAATTTAGTAATTTTTTTTAAAGATCATATAGGTGTGTCTCTCAAGTTCAAAAATATAGATTCATTTAAAAAAAAATTTTTTTTGATTATTATCATTAAATAATTATTTAAAAAAAAATGTAATTCCGTTTTATAGTTGATTTTATGGAAATAATCATAGGTGTAAAAACTTGTGGCAATTGTGGTATGCCGGAAAAGTAGAAAATTAGCAGTATAAAATTAAAAGACAAAGACATAAATAATAAAAATGAAGACTTGGAATAAATTTTAATATTTCATAAATTCCAATATAAACTTTCAAAATCACAATTTGCCAGCAAAGTGGCTAAAAATGAAGTATTAAACAATTTTACACAAAATTAATAATATAATATAAACGTTCACCATTAAAAACATATTAAAAATTTTTAACATTATTATAAATGCAGAAAAATTGAGTCACATTTTGTTCAGTATTAAAACTTAATCTCGGCTTACTTATCAGTATTAAAACTTAATCTCGGCTTACTTATTTTAGTTTTTAAAGCAGTCATTAAGTAGTAACATTTTTTAATGTCATGTATTCTGTATAATTACAATGGAATAAAACTGACAGAGAATAAAAATTTTTTGCTATTACCGAAATTAGTACAATCTGATGACTTCCATTAAATAAAAAAATTATACAGATATTTATAAAAACCACCGACAACCTATCACTCAGCAAATCATTTATACATAAACAATTATTAAATTCTAGTTCATAACTTTATATTTTTGAAGAAAAAAATGACACATTAAAGCGATTTTCTGTTATTAAAAAATAAGGAGTTGTTAATTTTTTATTTTTCAGTTTTTCATACTTATACAAGAAAATCTAGTAAAATGTGATGATCTCCCAGACTATTTTATCTTGCAGATCCTATATATTTAACTTTTTTATAAATTTTTATAAATTATGTACAGGTTCAGGTATGTTATCTGTTGTATACATTTTATAAAATAATAGTATCTATGTGCATTTAAAACTGTTAGAAAAGATAAAAATTTTAATATAAATAATATTCTAAGTTTTTTTTTAAATTTTATTTTAACTCATTTTTAAGAATTACTATATGCATTTTAACTAAATCTACGCTGATTCAAAAATATATATTGAGTTACTCAATTATTGACGCCACTTTTTTTTTTAAGTGTCGGCAAAAATTTAATAATTTAGCAAATCCACAAATCCCACTAACCAACCACCAATCCGTAAATCCCACTGTCCAACCACCAATCCGCCCGCCCGCCGCGCCCCACCCTGCCTATCGTTCTGGGATACCCCCTTTATCCTTTTTAAAAAAATAGGGCCACTCGAGCAAAAAAAAAAGTTTCCCATACAAAAATGTATGAAAACTTTCGGAGGGCCGTATCTGCGAAACGGGGCCTTTGCCCAAGAACTGGTTTCGGTTTTGGAGGTTTGGTCACCGCCTCTACCTCCCCTCCAAGTTTTCTGCCGAATCTGAGTGGTTCACGTAAATTTCAGTTTCGCCAAGTTCTCTCCCAAGGGAGGTCGCTGGGTAGGATGCCAATCAAATTTTAAAGTACCCTATAAGTGTGTAAGTTTGAAAACGATCGGTTGAGAAGTTTAGGAGCCTATTCGTAACAGACAAAGAGACTGCAAGTCTAATAATTATTGGAAATGCTAAAATGGTCCGAATCCAAGGGCTCAAGCTTTTAAAAACAAACAAAAAAGTTGAAGCCAAAAAAAAAAAAAAAAATGGTTTTGTGGCATATGCCTGTTCAGAAATAAGATTTCCCAAATTTTTTTTTGTTATGTAGGTATGCCCTGGAAAAGAGGTAAGTATCCATTGGAAATGAGGTAGAATCAGTCCCCTGGATATTAAATCCAACCATCCAATTTAAAAACAGGTAGGTACCTTTTGAGAAAAATTATAATTATAATTATAAAAAATTCAAAAAACTTACCTCGTTTTACAAAACCTTTTATTTTGAAAATTGTTTTTATTTAAAACTTTTTTTAATTATTTGAATTTAAACTTTTTTAAATTTAAATTTTTCTTAATTTTTTTAATTTAAATTTTTTAAATTTAATATTTAGTTTAATCTTTAATTTTTCACTTGTTTTTCCAAATCTGAATAAATGTTAATAAACTGAAGAATTGAATTTTTTTTTTAATTAATCAGACGCGTGCACAGCTACTTTGATTTTTTTGTTTTTTTTTATGGTATACTCAATTTCTAAACACAGCAATGTACACGTGTCATATTCAAATTCGACATAAAATAATTAGGGTGGCCAAACTGTATACGAATTTTTTTTCTTAAATATAGGATTATTTTTAGTGCTCACTTTCGAGTTTTTGAATTATTATTTCCTTCGCGTATAATAAAATAGTCGTTCCGGCGCAAACTTTGTTCCGTTTCAGCGCAGTTTTTATTAATAATTAAAAAGAATTACAAATATAATAAATAAAAAATGTTTCAAAATTTGACAAAAAAGTCGAAAAAGTAGCTCCGAAAGTAGTCGACCAAATCTCATGAAAAATAAATTAAACCATTTAAGGAAAATAACCTTTACAATGGTACGGGTACAATATTCTTAACCAATAATAAATAAAGAGTGAAAAATATTTTCATTTAACATAATTAGTTCATATTTGTCTAAATCAACAGCCTAATGGATTAATTATTTGTAGTAGGAATTACAAGTAAATATATATAAATATATTTGCTCGGTCAATTATCACGGGCCAGAATTTTATATTTCATAATATCGGGCTGATGCGGTACCAAAATTATGCTGTGACTGGTAACCCTGTAAAGAATTGCTCACAGAAAAAAAAATTAACTGTTATTATTCTTTTCTAAGTTTTTTACTGTCATTTTGAAACAATATACATTTTGTTAGTAGATAATTATATTTTAATGTAGATAATTATATTTAAACATTTTAATTTTGATGACATTTTATTTTAGGTTTAGATATTCGAGTACAAATGTAGCGTGTTAGTGTAATGAAAAGATAAAGCTTTTATTTAAATATTGGCTCAATTTTTTTTTTTTAATTGTAGCATTGATTTGTTCGAATTGCTATGATATCTTAAATGTTAATAAAATTAAATATTAATATAATAATATCAACTTGCCGGCACATCTTTAAAGTTTGAAAAAATATTCATGGCTTTAGATTCATTCACTTAAAATTTTATCGGTAGTTTTTAAACAATATACAGCAAATCTCAAAGTTAGAATTTTGTGATTTATAATAAAAGTGTAGCGGTATTTTCTATGGCAATATACTTTTTTTAAGCTATTTTGTTTACAGTTATGTTTTATTGTTATTATTTTAACCGTAAATTGACAATCAACCTTATACAATCAAGTATTTATGCTTACCATAAACCTAGTAAAATGAGAGACTGTCCCGTTTTTATGTTACCAGATTTCCTGCCGAAAAACTTATATGGAAAAATTTATGTAAGTTACTATCGTTAGGATACTTTTTTAATTTGCACTGTTTTATTTGCAAACTAAAACTAAATTATGTATGTTCCAATTTGTCTGATGTTATAGGCATTAGTTTAGAAGCTAGCTAGATGAACAATTTTAAAAGCCAATTCAAACACGCGAGCTTACACATAAAGCTAGAATAAACTTATCTAAACTTACCTAAAAAGCAAAAAATTTTTAGCCGAAGATTATAACGTAGGTATAATTTAATCTTAAAGTATGTACTGAAAATTGAAAAAATTGTATTATTTTGACAATAATATTTTTTGCTTGGGTAATTGAAGTATGTACTGAAAAAAATGTGTTATGAATATCTTTAAAGTTGCTTTGCTCATGCTCGCTTGTAAGATTGCTTTACAACATGTAAATTTAATACGAATAATTTTTTTTTAATATATCCTGCAATTCTGCCACCAGTTGGCATTTTAGGACTGGATACCAGTTAGGATTTTACAATTATATAGAGTTTTGAAAACTTTGTGATAATTGTAAGCAAACAAAATAAATAGGTAGGTATACAGGCATAATTAGTAAAATGTTAGGAACTTATTTGGGTTAAAGTCATTTATTTGGTTCTATTCTTGGAAACCAAAAATATTAAATCTACAAAAAAAATTTAAATTTTGGTTTGGATTACTAAAATTGCTTGTAGGTTTCGGTACGTCGAAATGAACTAGATGGGAATTATGGATTGCAATAAATAGTAGGTTGTGTGGGGAAGGCAATAATTTGAATACTTTGATATAGATGTTAAATCCACCCTTTTTTAAAGGAAGCTTTAATTGAAAAAAAAAAAAAAATTAAGTAGAAATTACAAAAAAATAAAAAAAAATTGTGAAATTTTCGGTTCTTATTTTGGTTGAATCCAATTCCTGTAATTTTTCGGTTAATAATAAATTTGGTTAATTTTGTTTTAAATTTTTGTAAATAAATAAGCTATAAATATGTGTTAGTGAATTTTTGACAGAAAAAAAATAAAAAATGTTCATATAGTAAAATATTTAGTGGATATTTTGGTTAAAATAAATTTTTTTGTAGTAAAGATTTTGGTTCAATTTTGATGTTTTTTTAATAATAAAAAATAAAATAAAAACCAAAAAAAACGATAATATTAATTACTAAAATTTTTAGTGAAAAGCAATTATTCCGTAATTTTTCAGGTAACCGAAAAAGTATTAATAAACTCTACAAATATTTTTGTAAAATTTTCAGTTAAAATTTTGGTGGTAAGCAATATATTGGTTAAATTTTTGGTTAATTTTTGGTAATCAAAAAACCGGAAAAATTCGAAAATGTAGTTAATAAATTATTTGGTGTTTATTTTGGTTAAAGTCAATCATTCGGTACTTTTTCGGGTAACCGAAAAATTAACCACAAAAGCAAGAAATATTTTGGTAAAATTGCCAGTTAAAATTTTGGTGGTAAGCAATACATTGGTTAGATTTTTGGTTATTTGTTGGTAATAAACAAAAACAAGAAAACGAAAATATGTTTAGTAACCTACTTGGTGAATTTTTTGGTCAAAACCAATTATTCCGTAATTTTTCAGGTAACCCAAATATGAACCATAAAATTTACAAATATTTTTGTAAAATTTTCAGTTAAAGTTTTGGTAGTAAGCAATATATTGGTTAAATTTTTGGTAGATTTTTGGTAATCAAAAAACAGAAAAAATTCGAAAATGTAGTTAGTAAAATATTTGGTGATTATTTTGGTTAAAGTCAATTATTCGGTACTTTTTCGGGTAACCGAAAAATTAACCACAAAAGCTACAAATATTTTTGTAAAATTTTTGGTTAAAATATTGATTGTTGGTTAAATTTTGGTAAATTTTTAGGTAGATAGCAAAAATTAAAATTTTTTAAAAATATTTAGTAAAGTTTTTGGTGTATATATTTTGGTTAAATTCAATTATTTGGTAAATTTCTGGGTTACCAAAAAATCAACCTAAAAAATTTACCTAAATATTTTTTTGGGTGTTCATATATGTAGTTTTTTTATAATAATTTCATTGTCATATTCTACTAGTATTTTAAAGTGGAGTATTTTGACGAACAATAAAAAATAAGTTTAATTTGTTCAATTTATGATTAAATTTATACTTTGATAAACCTTTTTTACCAAACTCAAAAATCTTTATCAACTTCTGCTGACGCCCTTTGTTAAATCTTTCCTCATCGCTGGTCATTTTAATTATATGTATTACTATCTAAAACTGACTTTAACTATAGCTACATCATGTTCTTTTTTCCAAACCATCAGTACCTGTTGTAAATTCTGATATGTCGCTAATGTCAGTTTAATATACTCAACTAAATTTCAGCGCTTTTGGAGACTATTAAAGCCATATCTGATTTCCGAATGACTTCACGACTCTTTCTATATACGGAAAGGGATTTTCTCAGTTCTTTTTTTCTTTTACAAAATTAGTTGAAATTTTTTTTTATATTAAGTGAATTTGTATATTGATATTAAGTTTAGTTTAATAACATACAACAACAAAATGTAATTCTAATATAATAAGTAAAAATAATTATGATTAAGTAGAATCAATTAAGTTTGTTCTGGAAATCTAACAAAACATCTACGTTTAAAAAATTTTTGTTGTCAGATTGATTTCCAAACCAAACCAAATTTGTGCTTTCATCCATTTCCTCCTTTTATGATTCAAATTTGAATGAAATCGGAAGAACTTTTGTAGTCCTCCCCGGGAGGGGTTTCTGCGTAAGGTGCCATTCAAATTTTAAATAGCCTATAACGACCCCGAGACAAAGAGACGGTGTAAATTTCGAATCGATCGGTTGAGTGGTTTAGTTTTAAATATTTTGTAGTTATTAGTATAATAAAGAAATTGATTTCTATATATTCGAAGAGACCCCTAAAAAGAGGGGGCCAAATTTTTTGTTACGAAATTCGTGTGTTTTAATCAATTTTATGTAGCAAATTTAAATGAAATCGGACAAAATTTTGAAGTCCTCCCCTAGGGTAGGAGGTCAATAAATTTTTTGTTACGAAATTTATTTTTAATCATTTTTTTCTGTCTCTCTTTTTACGTGTCAAATTTGAATGAAATCGGACGAACTTTTGAAGTCCGCCCCCGAGCGAGGTCGCTGAGTAGGAGGTCAACAAAATTTTTTGTTACGAAATTGTGTGTAATAATTTCCTCTTCTTACGTACCAAATTTGAATGAAATCGGACGAACTTTTGTTACGAAATTTGTGTGTAATCAGTTCTTATTTTTACTTACCAAATTTGAATGAAATCGGACGAACTTTTAAAGTCCGCCACCAAGGGAGGTCTCTGGGAAGGAAGTCCCTGGGTAGGAGGTCCCTGGGTAGGACATCAACAAATTTTTTGTTACGAAATTTGTGTGTAATCAGTGCTTCTTTTTACATACCAAATTTGAATGAAATCGGACGAACTTTTAAAGTCCGCCCTCAGGGGTGGTTTCTGGATAGGAGGCCCCTGGGTAGGAGGTAAACAAATTTTTAGTTACGAAATTTGTGTGTAATCAGTTCGTCTTTTTACAAACCAAATTTAAATGAAATCGGACGAACTTTTAAAATCCGCCCCGAGGGGAGATCCCTGGGTAGGAGGTCTCTGGGTAGGAGGTCTCTGGGTAGGAGGTCAACAAATTTTTTGTAACGAAATTTGTGTGTAATCAGTTCCTCTATGTACGTACCAAATTTGAATTAAATCGGACGAACTTTTGAAGTCCGCCCCCGGGGGAGGTCCCTGGGTAGGAGGCCAATCAAATTTTAAAATAGCCTACAACGACCCCTGACCTGACACAAAGACATGGTGTAAGTTTGAAAACAATCGGTTGAGCCTATTCGGAACATACAAACATACCAACATACAAACAGACAACTTCGGTTTTATATATATAGATAGATAGATAGATAGATAGATCTAAAATTTCAGAAAAATCTAAAGCATTTTTCTTTGCATTTTTTTTCTTTTCTTATCTTCAATTGACTATTTTGTAAATCCTTTGCACAAAAAAAAACACACACACACAAAAATGAATCTTGGCATTTATTATCGAACCAGATCAGATAATCAACATAAAATATTTCTCAACATTTACCAGATATAATTTTCAAATTTCATAAACATTCGTTATTTTTTTTTAATTTTCATATAATAATATGTATATTGTTTGTTTTTTTGAACCAACAGTGAAACTTAAAATTCTTAACCCTGCTATTAAAAATAATAATATTTATTTTTTACATAATATTATTTAACTATTATAAATCGTATTATCTTTGTATTTTTTTTTTAAATAGAATATTAAAAATAAAAATAGCTTTGAATAAAAAAAAAATTTGTAATATGTATATTATAATTATATCTAAATTAAATCATAATTCATATTTTTTTTTGCTATTTATTTAAATAGTGGGTAATATTTTAATATAAAATAAAAACTATAATAGAGCACAAATACCTAGTTTATATGATAGTCCAACCGTGGTTGAGTCGAAATGTGGTTGAAAAGAGGTCAAGTGTTTACATGATGTAGTCGAAAAGCATGTAGTTGAACTGTGGTTGAATTGAGTTGTTTTCAAACTCAATTCAACCACAGTTCAACTACATGCTTTTCCAAAAAACAAATAAATGCTTTTCCAAAAAACAAATAAAACAAACAGCTGTTGTTTATTTTTAACCGTGTTAACCGTTTACATGGATAGAGTTAACTTATCCGAGCGAATTTCTTGGGTTGAGTCAAGTTAACACAGGTTAACTCTACCACCGTTTACATGTAGTTGAACCCGGTTTCAACTCTCCATGTAAACTAGGTAAAAGGCTTTGATTTTTTATTTATTTTTTTTTACCCCCAAAAACTATATTATTTCTTATTTAGAACACTATATACCGTCGTACTTACTAAACTTCAATGTTTCCGAAGTATTTGGCTGGCAGAATTTCTTTCTTCTTCTGTTAAAAAAAAAAACATTTTCTTTTTTTTTAATTTTTTACAATCTAGTTTTCTCAACTTAGTTGGATTGGCTGTTGTCATTAATTTATTTCACAGTATTATTTTTACCTAAAAAATTTAAAAAAATAATTTTAAAATTAAATTATAAATTTTAACTTGCTATAAAAAAAGGTGTAACTACAGTTTCCTTGAACCTCTCGGAATTGGCTGAAACTTGGAGGCGGGGTAGAGGCGGTGCCCAAACTCCCAAAAATGAAATCAGTTCTTGGGGCAAAGGCCCCGTTTCGGTGATAGGGCCCCCCAAAGTTTTCATTCATTTTGTATGGGAAAATTTTTTTTTTGCTCGTTTTGCCCTATTTTTTGGAAAAGGATAAAGGGAGTATCCCCCTCTCTTGTTTTTGGGGCACCCCCTACAATCTCAAAAAAAAAAAATGGGGCAAATCAAACAAAAAAAAAAAATTTCCCATACAAAATGTATGAAAACTTTGGAGGGTCCTATCTCCGAAACGGGGCCTTTGTCCCAAGAACTGATTTCAGTTTTGGGAGTTTGGGCACCGCCTCTACCCCCCTCCCAAGTTTCAGCCAATTCTGAGGGGTTCAAGGAAGCTGTAGTTTAGCCTAAAAAAAAAAAGATTATGTTAAAGGAGGTGGATTCTTTTCAATTTTTTTTAATTCACAAAAACCGCTACTTCGCCACGCCATTCGACAAACAATAGTTTTCATTATGCCAATTGTCAACTACTGTCAACAAATTAATCAAATAATAATTTTTTTGATTATTTTTTTTTTTACTCAATTTCACTTACCACAAAAAAAAATAATTTTTTTTTAATTATAAAATTAAAAAGGAAAAAATTATTTAAAGCAAAAAATTATTTATTCTGAAAACGTGCAAAGTACAATAGACGATTATTAAAGATTATTATTATTATTATAAATGGAATGAGACGCTAATATTTTTGTTTTTAAAACCGGGCAGACTCTAATAGGAATGGAACACCGCGGGATGTGAACTGTAATGGTTAGGTTAAACTCGACTCGACGCACGCGACGGACGCGATGCAAATGACGGAAGAAATATTAAAAATATGAAAATATATGAACGCGAACAGTCTCAACGTTAACGTAATTACGCGATTATATGGTTTGTCGCGTCGAGTTTGCCCATAATAAAACAAATTACCAAAGGTTATACATAACTTTTTTTTTTGTAGTATTTGGAATAACTAGCCAACAGACGCCGACGCGATCAACGATTTTGAACATGCGACGCAGCGGCCTTTATTGGCGTTAGCAGCAGCGACAAATTTTTAGGTGAAAGCGATCGCTAGCAGTCATAGAAGTTAAAAAAAAAAAAAGGAGGTATGCACGAAAATATTACAATATTTAAAGAATATACTAGGAGGAGAATCTAGCTTAAAAATATTTATTTTACTATTGTACAAAAAAGTTTATAAAAAAGTATATAAGTACCTACTTATAGTTTATAAATGAAAAATTTTACTTACCTACAGTTTTTTATGAAAATTGTACCCAAATGTATGTATTTACATAAAACGCGTATTTCCTTATACTAACTACTATTAAACGTTAAACACACTTGTACACCCGGTACAACTTAGATCCGACTATGATCCGACTTTCTTCGACTCTTGAATATAAATGACTAAATTTTCAAATTATTTGTTATTTTTATAAGAAAAGGATCTTTCTTAATTTTTTTTTGTTACTGGTTTGAATAACACAAAAAAAGCACAAAATTATGGTCTAGGTTGCATTGAAATCAATTAATAAATAAAGAAGTTGTGCTAGCTTAAATGTAAGCTAGCACAACACTATAAATAAAAAAAAGGAAAATCCGAATTGATCGAAAGATATTGGGTTAAATAACACAAAAAATGCACAAAATTGTGGTGAAGGTTGCATTGAAATTGGTTCATAAATAAAGAAGTTGTGCTAGCTTAAATTTAAGCTAGCACAACACTATAAATAAAAAAAAACTAAAAATCCGAATTTATCGAAAATTATTGGGTTGAATAACACAAAAAAAGCACAAAATTATGGTCAATGTTGCATTCAAATCGGTTCATAAATTAAGAAGTTGTGCTAGCTTAAATTTAAGTTAGCACAACACTAAAAATGCACAAAACTAAAAATCCAAATTCTTCGAAAATAACTGGATTGAATAACACAAAAAAAGCACAAAATTATGTTCAAGGTTGCATTCAAATCGGTTCATAAATAAAGAAGTTGTGCTAGCTTAAATTTAAGCTAGCACAACACTATAAATAAAAAACCGAATTTATCGAGAATTATTGAGTTGAACAACACAAAAAAAGCACAAAATTATGGTCAAGGTTGCATTCAAATCGGTTCATAAATAAAGAAGTTGTGCTAGCTTAAATTTAAGCTAGCACAACACTATAAATAAAAAAAACTAAAAATCCGAATTTATCGAGAATAATAGGATTGAATAACACAAAAAAAGCACAAAATTATGGTCAAGGTTGCATTCATAAATTAAGAAGTTGTGCTAGCTTAAATTTAAGCTAGCACAACATTGTATAAAAAAAAATTCAAATGAGCACAAAAATCGCGAATTGCACACATAATTAGCACAAAAAGAGCACAAAATTATGGTAATAATCCCGACCGTTTGTGCTCATTTTGGTTTGCTAACTTTATGGACGTTTGTTTGTCCGATATATTTAGCATTACAGTCCTCGCATTCTAAAAGGTATATGCTAGATTTTTCTTTATCGTGTTTTTTTGTTTTAGCATTACCTAATAGATCTTTTAATTTGTTTTGGCTATTGTACACGCATTCGATGTTGTAGTCTTTTAATATGTTGTTAATTTTATGTGAATTTTTACCGTTATAGGTGAATTTATATCTTTTTTTGTTAGTTTCATCTAATATTGGTGTAAGTGTTGTTTGGGATTTTAGTCGAATTTTTTTGGTATGTTTATTAACTAACTCATTGATTTTTTGTTCATTATACCCATTTATTTTAGCTATTCTTTTTATGTTATTTAGTTCCGTCATATAATTTTTAATGTTAAGTGGAAGTATGCAAAGACGGTATACCATACTGTTGAATGCTGCCATTTTGTGTTGATGTGATGTATTCGAATCAGCTGTAATATATCTATCTGTGTTAGTTTCTTTTCTATATACAGAAATTTCGATCTTATTTCTATTTCTAGTTAGACATAAATCTAAAAAAGGTAAAACTTTATTTTTTTCTTTTTCTATTGTGAAATTGATGGTGCTTGCTTGATTGTTAATTAAATCTAGAAGGTGTTTTATGTTTTCTCTTTTCATAATTACTAGCACATCGTCTACGTACCTCCTCCAGAATTTTGGGAACAGTGGATCATTCTTAATTTTCATTTCTATGTTAGACATGAAAATGTTAGCCACGAAGCAAGATAATGGGTTTCCCATACTTGTTCCAAATTTCTGTTTGTAAAACTTATTTTTAAAATGGAATATGTTTTGTTCCATGCACATTCTAGTAAGGATAGTATATGTATTAATTTTTGTTTGTGGCAAGTCTTGTGATCTCAGCCAATTATTTAATATTTCAAGTGCCTCTGGTATTGGTACGTTTGGGTATAGAGCGGTCACATCAAAAGAAACCAAATTGTGATTTTCTTCTATTGTCAAACTTTTAATTTCTTCTGCTAAATCTAGAAAATTTAGAAGATTTAATGATTTTAACAACTTTATATATAATAAAGAGAACAATTTTAGGTAATAGTAGATTATTGTATATGTAAACTAAATTTGTTATTAATTAAGAGTTCTGTATACACAAAAATACATTGACACGAGTCAATACTTATATCACGAGACCGAAGGTCGAGTGATATAAATTGACAAGTGTCAATTTATTTTTGTGTAAATACAGAACGAGTTGTATAACAAATTTTGTTTACATATCCAATATACTGTTTTAATGCGTAGGGGAGAGGTAGTCGCAAAGAGAGAATATTTTTTCTTCTAATTTTTTCCTTTTTTTTTTTGTATTTGGCTGTATTAAAATATTGTGAGAGATATTATGTTTGTTTAGGCATTACGTAATATTCAATACGAAACATCTAAATGATTTCATTATTTACGCTGATGCATCTAAATTTTTTCATTATATACGATGATGCATCTAAATTTTTTCATTATTTACGCAGATGCATCTAAATGATTGCATGTGTATTGACGCATATAATACTCCATTTAGTGATCTAAATTCTATAGCACTAAATACAACATAACGATCCCCAACGCATTAAAATTATTTATAAGTTTTATAGAATTTTTGTACTTGATTTTTGATTTGTGTTAATAATTTTTTAGTATATGGAAAATATGCTTGACAATGTGAACATGTTTTAGTTTAATTGATATTTGCTGCTGATGATATTTGGTAAACCAAATGAAACGCGTCCAAACTGTAATATAATTTTTTGAATAAAATTATTGTTTAGTAAAGTCTATAATGGTGTTTTAATTACTTTGATGTTATTTATTTAATCAGACTTTACATAGTTCATATAAGACAAAAATATTTCTTAATATTACCTGAAAAAAAAATTTTGGGTGGGGAGCTACGGTTAGGTCGTGCCGGAGCAAAATATACGAAAATTTTTTTTTTTTTGAAATAGGTAGCTCCGGTGAAATTAATATCACCTGAAAAAAAATTTTTGGGTGGGGAGCAACGGTTAGGTCGTGCCGGAGCAAAATATACGAAATTTTTTTTTTTTTGAAATAGGTAGCTCCGGTGAAATTAATATCACCTGAAAAAAAATTTTTGGGTGAGGAGCAACGGTTAGGTCGTGCCGGAGCAAAATATACTAAAATTTTTTTTTTTTAAATAGGTAGCTCCGGTGAAATTAATATTACCTGAAAAAAAAATTTTGGGTGGGGAGCTACGGTTAGGTCGTGCCGGAGCAAAATATACGAAATTTTTTTTTTTTTTGAAATAGGTAGCTCCGGTGAAATTAATATCACCTGAAAAAAAATTTTTGGGTGGGGAGCAACGGTTAGGTCGTGCCGGAGCAAAATATACTAAATTTTTTTTTTTTTAAATAGGTAGCTCCGGAGAAATTAATATCACCTGAAAAAAAATTTTTGGGTGGGGAGCAACGGTTAGGTCGTGGCGGAGCAAAATATACGGAATTTTTTTTTTTTTTTTGAAATATGTAGCTATGGTGAAATTAATATTACTTGAAAAAAAAATTTTGGGTGGGGAGCTACGGTTAGGTCGTGCCGGAGCAAAATATACGAAATTTTTTTTTTTTTTAATAGGTAGCTCCGGTGAAATTAATATTACCTGAAAAAAAAATTTTGGGTGGGGAGCTACGGTTAGGTCGTGCCGGAGCAAAATATACGAAATTTTTTTTTTTTTATATAGTTAGCTCCGGTGAAATTAATATTACTTGAAAAAAAAATTTTGGGTGGGGAGCTACGGTTAGGTCGTGCCGGAGCAAAATATACGAAATTATTTTTTTTTTGAAATAGGTAGCTCCGGTGAAATTAATATCACCTGAAAAAAAATTTTTGGGTGGAGAGCAACGGTTATAACTTCGCTACACTTCAGGTTACAAACACAGAATTCCATGTTTTGCAGAAAAAAATGGGTTCGTTCTGTGTTTGATACTTGGTTTGCCATATAAATTTTTTTTTTTTTTTTCATGGTTTGAAAGTCGGTTCGACACAAACCTAGAAATTTTACTACATAGTTTTATTGCATTTCAAAAAAAAAAAGGTATAACCTGTCAATTTGCAGAAAATTTACAGAAAAAATCATACTTTAAAATGCTTCGATATAAAAAAAATAATAATAAATTGTAGGTTATCAAAAAAGAAAATAAATTAAAATATTTTTAAAAAAAAATTGAATATTATTTTTATTTTACATTATTTCTTTAAATTAAAAAAATTCATTTTTTTTTTTTTAATTACGAAAAATTAAAATTTTATTTTACAAAGAATTTTTTTTTAATTTTACAAAGAATTTTTTTTTAATTTCAAACCAAACCATCTTTTATAAGTGTGTCACCCCATTCGCCAACCTATTTTCAAACCAAGAAATTCATGGTTGCTAACCTGAAGTGTAGCGAAGTTATTAGGTCGTGGCGGAGCAAAATATACGGAAATTTTTTTTTTTTTGAAATAGGTAGCTCCGGTGAAATTAATATCACCTGAAAAAAAATTTTTGGGTGGGGAGCAACGGTTAGGTCGTGCTCTAGCAAAATATATGAAAATTCTTTTTTTTAAATAGGTAGCTCCGGTGAAATTAATATCACCTGAAAAAAATTTTTTGGGTGGGGAGCAACGGTTAGGTCGTGCCGGAGCAAAATATACTAAATTTTTTTTTTTTTAAATAGGTAGCTCCGGTGAAATTAAGATTACCAGCCCAAAAATGTTTGGGTAGGAAGCTACGGTTAGGTCGTGCCGGCGCAAAATACACAAAAAATTTTTTTTTCCGAAATAGGTAGTTTCGGTGAAATAAAGATTACCTGCCGAAACATTTTTGGGCAGGGAGGTACGGTTCGGTCGTGCCGACGCAAAATGTACAAAAAAATTTTTTTTTTTTAAAATAGGTAGCTCCGGTGAAATAAAGATTACCAGGCGAAAAATTTGTGGGTAGGGAGCTACGGTTAGGTCGTGCCGGCGCAAAATATACAAAAAAAAACACGAAGCAGTCATAGAACTGCCGACAGAAGTTAATACTTTTTGAATCTTTTAAGTATAAACTTCTGTCGGCAGTTCTATGACTGCTTCGTGTTTTTTTTTTTTACCTTTTTTTCTATCATATGTTTAGCGACACTAAGTGTTCAAATTTTCAATAAATTTTTCCACAAGAGCGTCTGATTAGGAACTACGTTCCAAAAAAGTAAGCTCAATTCACCAAAAGTATTTACTTTTGAATTATATACTTAAATTAAAATTTCATAAAATGTAAAATTATTTTTATTTTATTAATTATATAAGAATTAGAATATAATAATGAAATTTTATTAAACTATAATATATGAAATCTTATACAAAAATTATGTTATATTGTTATTTTATTTGGTACCAAAATAAAAATATTTTTTTTCTTTATTAACTAAAGTTTATACTACATTATACTTAAAAATAATATGAAATTGCCTGAGTATCGACTAGAAATGTTGAGCCTTGGAAATTTAGTTTAGAATTTAAAATAATAAAATCAGAAAAATTTGCATTGACGTTAAAAACATTTTTTGTAATTACTTTAGATTTAGTATTTAAATTTGGATAATAATTAGGAAAATTTTTATATTCTTTTGAATAATTTGTATTTCGGTTAGCATTTGATCTTAAATTAGAATTATAAAAAATTTTCGTATTAGAATTTTCAGAATTTGAATGTGAGTTAGGATTAATGTAATGCGTATTAAAATTAGCGTTATTATTTAATTTTGATCTAAATGGATTTGATCTTGTCGCCCCTGGCCATTTTGGAGGGCCTGGTCGTTTCCCGCGTATCGTACATAATTATTTTGATTAAAATTTCTATTTGCATTTCCTCTGTTACCACGATTATTATTAAAGTTCCAACGATTATTATTAAAATTTACCTCGATTATTGTTCCCATTTCTATAATTATTGTTTTGAAAATTATTATTTAAGAATATTTGATTTTATTGTTTAAAATTTCCCCTATTATAATTTCTAGCTCTCTGATTATTATTACAACTTTGTGCGTAAGAATTACTGGAGCTTTTATTATTTTTTGCTCTAAACGGCAATACCTGTTTTTCTTGTGATTGTGGGTGTATTTCTATTAAAAATTTTGAGACTACTTCTCTAGGATCTTTAAATTGTGTCGAAGAAAAGACTGCTTTAGTCAGATCAATTCTTGCATTATTTCTACACATTTCTACTGTCTTTTCAATGCTAATTTCTTTAACTTTCTGTGCTGGTATACCTTCTAAAACAAGTGAACAAAGAAACGCTTCAGCCAATTCGTTAGCTTTTTCTGAAAAATTTTGTAATGTGTTCCTATCCGTTCTTAAGGCTTTTATTTTTCCCTCTATAATTTTAGAACTTTCGGGTTTTATCGAATTATTAAAGTCTTGTTTAATGAGTTCTACGGTATTAGAATTTTCAGCTATAGATTCACGGGCTGTACCATCAAGCTTTGATAAAAGAAAAGTGGCTAATAAATTTTTTAATTCTGGTGTCTCTGCTACCGTGTCTAACAAATTTATTGAATCGATGAAAGATTTATGTGCTAGTGGATTACCACTATAATTTCTATTTATTTGTGCACTAGCTAAACGCAAAAAATCTACATTCGACAGAGCCATTTTGTCAAGTGTATCGTCAAAGTTTTCGTCAGAACTATCCGATTCTATTATACTTAGTACTTTTTCGATTTGATTTATTTTAATCTGTAGTACAATATTACTTGGTATTAAATCTGAACAATTTAATAGTTTGAAGCTTTCTTGCAACTTAATGTAACAATAATGACAATCTTTAGCTAATGTTAGCTGTTGTTCTTGATCGAATGTATTACAAGCTTGAAGAACTGTATGTACGTAGATGTAATATGTTTCTTCAATATTTAATTTAATTGCTTGTAATGTTTCTAAATTTTTTGGTTTAAGGTCTTTCAGAATGCGTTTGTAAGCTTTACCAAAATTATCTTTAGCTGTTTGGATTTCGACACAAGCTTCTTCCATAAAAAAAAATTGAAATTAAAAAGATTGAGGAATAATTACCTTGTATTGAAATTAAAATAATTGATGAATGATTACCTTATGTTGTAGTCCCCTTAAAATAATTGAGGAATGGTTACCTTATATTGTAGTCGCCTTAAAATAATTGAGGAATGGTTACCTTATATGAAGTTCCCTAAAAATTTGAGGAGTGGTTACCTAAAAATTTGAGGAGTGGTTACCTTATATGAAGTTCCCTAAAAATTTGAGGAGTGGTTACCTTATATGAAGTTCCTTAAAAATTTGAGGAGGACCTTATATTACAAAATGAGATCTGGATTATTGGAAATCATGCGTCAGAGATAACAAAAATGTCAAATAATTAAACAAAATTATGTTAAACCATTTTTGATTTTATTATGCATCAAAAATAAAATTTTGTAGTAACATGTAATAAGAGATATTATTATAAATATATTTAAAAAAAAACTTTACGAAGAGGAAAAAAAAAATTTGAAGAAATAAGTTCAAAGTAAACGATGTAATTTTTATTTGTAAAATATATAATAATCAGTTCAAAGTAAATGATGTAATTTTTTTTTTCTATAATATTTATATGTAAAAAAATCATAATTTTTTTTTTTTTTAATTATATAATATTTAATGTTTAATAATTGTAGAATAATATAATATAATTTTTCAAAAAATTTATTTGAAACAGTGTACATCCAATTATTAAAATTGAAAAATTTGATTTAGAAATTGAAAAATTTGAAAATTATTTACTTCAATTTGAAAAAAAAATAAAAATTGTTTATGTAACAATTTGGATCTAAATTGCTTCTTTTTAGTTTTATATAAATTTAATATAAATTTAAAATTTAGGAAAAATATATTAAAAAATATATTTATATATATAAAAAAAAATTATTAAATTAAATTTAGTGAAGTACTTGTTGTTGATTTTATTCTTCAATTTATGCTGATGTTGTTTTTGTTGTTGTGGTTTCGTTGTAACGTTAAAGCTGATGTTAATGTTGTTTTTATTTATTTATTTGTTGTTTTTGTATGAAGAAAGAATTATAGCATAATTCGATTTGCTTTTTGTAAATTGTTGATGTTAATTTTTTTTTTCTATTTATGTTACAGCTGATGTTAATGTTGTTTTGTTTTGTATATATTTTTTTTCAAATTTTTTGTTTTATATATTTAAATTTATTGTTTTTATTTTAATTAAAAAAAAATTTAGGAATTTATTAAAAAAAATTATTTTATTTTTTTATGTCAGAAAATTTTATTATTATTTTTTTTTTTTTTTTGAAAGTAATTAAAATTCACAATATTATTTTTTTTTTTTTTTGTTTTCTCTCACAGTTAAATATTCATAAAAAAGAAAAAATTATTTTTGTTTATTTCAGTGGTTTTCAAACCATAATAATTTTTTTTTTGTTTTATTTTAAAAAAAATGTCTGCCAAATTTTTTTTTTTTTTTTTTATTCTTTATTTTTTCTTTTATCTTTTGTCATTACAATGACTTTGAATTATACTTAGAAAAAAAAATTCAAAGTTATTGGAATTTATAAAGTTATTGGAATTTATGAAATTTTCCAAAAATTTTTTTTTTTTAAATTTTACAAAAATATTTTTTTTCCATTTATTTTAATTTAAGTTGAATAATAAATTATTTTTCAGCTAATTTTAGTGTAAGTAAAGGTAAGTAAAATAAAAAAAAATTTGTTTAATTCTAGGGCTATTTTCATAAAATTTTCATTTTTCAAATTTTATTTTTGAAAATTAATTTTAATTTTCATTTTATTTTTAATTTTAATCACAATTATGTCAAAAATTCCATTTTTCTCAAACAAATTAATCAAAATTTTTCCAATCAAATAATTAACATCATTTGAAATTAATTCCGAATTAGTTAAATTATATTTTCAATAAATTATTTTTAGAAAAGAATTAAATCTGATGTAATCTTTTTTTTTAAGTTTATTGCATTTTTTTTTTACATAAAAAAAATTCACAAAAATTTTTATTTCTTCATTGAAAAAATTTTTTTTTCTTCTTTTTTCTTTTTTTTTTCTACAAATAAAAATTCTTATTACGGGTGGGACCTCCCTTACTCATAATCGCACGGGACTGAAAAATATTATGATCAAGTGTGAGTTTCTGACTATTAGAGTTTTTTTTAATAGGTATTTTTCTAACTGTAAAAAATAAGAATTTAAAAGCAAAAAACAATTATGGAATTTGTTTGGATATTATATTTTATTACTTTTAATTTTATTTATTATGATTTATTACGATAAATTATTTATTAGATTTTGTTATTTTTTTTTAGTTTTTGAAATTTGACATTAAAAAAGTTTTTATATTATAAAAATTTTGAAATATCTCCGATGGTACATCATCAATTGAAGGACAGCTTTATTTAGTATATATAAGCTATTTTTACCTCACTAAAACCAATTTTGTTTTCATTTTCAATGTTATCAATATCTATATCTATTTCTGAATCTTTTGACTCCGTGTTTAATGTGAGTTATTCTACAACTTCATAATCAAATAAATTTTCTGATGTTAAAGCGTTATCATCAAAACTTAAATATTCGTCCAGTGATTCAAAATTTACATCAGAAATTTTTTCATATGCATCCAGCAGTGCCGGCCCGTGGAAGTTTTGAAAGAGGGTGCTGCAAAAAATATCAACCTCTTTTTTTTAATTATAAATGTTTTATGATAAATACTCATATATCAGTTTTGAAGATTCAAAAGCAAACAAAATATATCCCATATAAAAATTGTGCTACTTCTGAAGCAGTGCATTTTTCTTTACATTCAAAAAATCCCAAAACAAACAAAAAAAATTTCCCACATATTTGTTTTTAAATTTTTAAGAAAGTATACAGCCGCACTGCTTCTGTGGCAGTGCATTTTTCCTTACATTCAAGTCATGAAAGAAAACTTAACAGCAAAAAAAAATATATTAAATTATTCAGGAAAAAAAAAAATTCCCTGCACTGTGAAATTCGCAATTCCAAAAATCTGTTAAAAAGATTTCTGCAGCTATTTTTAAAAAGGACTTTCTGTATTTTCTATATTAGATTTTCTGTAAGCCTGAAAGTAGGCTACTCTTGTTTATTGAAATGTTACAGCAATTGCTATATTTCATTTAAAAATAATTTTAAAGTAAGAAAAATTCAGAGCTAACAAAAAATTTTATTAATGAGTTCAATTTTTTCAAATTTCTTGAGGGTGCTGCAGTGTCGCAGCACCTATGTACGAGCACCCGCTGATTGGGAGTTACATTATTATCGTTTTCTGCTTCATTATAGTCATCATTTTCTTGAATAAAGTCAGACTTCTTAAAACAGTTCTTAATTGTTTCTTGGGATACATTCAATAACCAAGCTTCATACATGGCATTAAGTATATTTATTTTTGGTGGTGGTTTGTTCTGTTCTATGGCATCCAAATACATCAAAACTATTTTATGTCTATAACAGGGGTGGCCAGACTTTATCCTTACAGGAGCCGAAATTACAAAAATCAGAATTGTCGAGAGCCGCAATTAGAAATTGTTTTAAATATGTAAACTGTCTTTTTTATTTATCTTTATTTTCATTCATAATTTATTTAAAAACATACATTTATATACATTAAAAATACTTATTGAAAATTTTTATTCTTTACTAGTAGATGCTAGATTATGTGTTTGTATTTTGGCCGGGAATCGTTGAAAATCTGGCTCATAACTTGTTAGTGCCGTACGAATAAGCTCAGATGTCTAAACTAAGAATTTTATTCATAAATTAAATCAGGTTATCCCTCAATTGAAAATTGCTGTTCACACCATGATTTTTTTCAAACCAGGGTTAGTTTTGTTGTTTTTTTATTTTTTTTTAATTTCTAAATTAAAATAAGTGAATAAAATTTAATCAAAAATAATTTAAAAATGATTTTAAAAAATTCTATAGTTAATTTGAAATTAAAATTCGAAAAATAAAAATTACAAAAAAAAAATTATGTTATTTTTATGCTTTTTTTGAGCCATTTTCTTTTTTCTTTTTTTAATTATTCAAACGCACATGCCCAACCGATAATTTTTTGACGTAATCATAACATATTCATTTAATCTAAATAAACAAAACTGGGTTTTAGCAGGTGAACCTGATTTAACTCACATTTACCTCAACTTTAAAACACCAAAATTTTTTGTATGATAAACCTCCTTTAACTCAACAACTATTTATAAATATTTGCGAAACCTTATTTAAACCTTAAGTCTAGACAGCTTATTAAATGTTCATCTGTTAGATGGGAACGGTGCTTCCATTTAATAAATTTCATTGTTGAATACAAAGATTGCAATTCGCATGCATGTTTATTTATAAAGAAAAATTATATGACAACGAATACATTACATAAGAAAACGGTTTTTTTTAAATTGTATTTTTTAAAATAAATTTTTAACATATTATTACGAACGTGGCTAGAGCCGCAGTGAAAAAGATCGAGAGCCGCATGCGGCTCGCGAGCCGCAGTTTGGCCTAGTATGGTCTATAATGACACTTTAAACTACGAATGATACCCATATCCATCGGTTGAAGCTTAGATGTCATATTTGGTAGAAAAAAGTGGACTTCAATATTTTTTAATTTATAAACGCTTGATTTGGGATGGGCTGAACAATTATCAAAAATGTTATGAATTTAAGGAGGAATTGTTTGAATGGAGGATAACAAATTTCTAGCACCACTTTGGGTGCCATTTGTTATGAATTTATTTAATAAAAATTAATAATTTTAAAATAACAAAAGTTACAATTAAAATTTACGGGGGAAGGTTTAAAAATCTGAAGTTGCATAAATAAATATGCGAGTTCTGATAGAATTCCAGAGTTTTATCATAAAAATTTTATAATAAAATATGGCGAAGGTAGAGGCTAATGAAATAGCTCTACCAGCCGAATTTATTCTGGTGCCGAGTCCACTGCCTGACATCCTGGTTCATAGGCCTGGTCTAAGCTCGTCGATGGGTGGGTACGTGGCAGTGAACACCAGAGAGTTCATAACAAAGTTTCGGATGTCTTTGATAAAAAAAGAGAAAAAAAATTATCAAGAGTGGGAAGGTGGAAGTGATAGTAAATTCCGTCTATTTACTATCTTTCCCACCTGACAACTTACAGAGAGGGATATTTTGAAAACCCCAACCAATTCAAAAAAAAATAAATTTAACCTAAATGACTACGACGTCATTCTTCGGCTCATGGCTTCTGCCACCTATAGCCGGATCTTCACACTAGCATTTCTATTATTTTAAAAGACCTGAAAAATAAACTTCCTTATCTAATCAAAGGCATTATTTTTTTTTTTTTTAATTTTATTACAAAAACAAAATACAAAATTAATTTACTTTTTTAAAAAATTATTAGATCTTAAATTACATTTTTTTTTTTTTATTTTAGAAAATTTCTATAATTAATCAATTTGTTCTTTACATGGTTGATCTATTTTATAAAAAAATTCTTTTATTTTTGATAATTCAAATTTCAAATTTTGCATAATTTCATACATAAAGATTATTTTTGAATATCACCTATATAATTCAGGTGTATTAATTACAATAGCTCCTTTTTAAACATATATATAAATTTTCTATTGATCCTTAATAGGATATATCATATATGTATATAAATATATACTTAGATATTTATATTAATTATTTTTGTTACAAATATTAATTTGTTTATTGCATAATCTGCATGAGATATATGTATAAAAAAAAAAAATTGTTTTATTGTGTTGATTTCGACAGGAGTTTTCTACGTTGTAATATGCAATTTGTCTTTTTTGTTGATAATCAATAATTTGAATATCGTTCTTAGACGATCAATATTAGGAACATGTCTTTATTTGTTGACAATGAACAATTTGAATATCTCTTAGACGATTAACATTTGAATAGGTCTTTTTTGTTGACAATCAACAATTTGAATATCAAAAAATCATGAAAATAAAATAATTTATAAAAATAATTAGTATTAAGTTCTATGTTTTGACCGATCGATCTTTTTATTTTTGTCATGAAAACATTTTGGTTTTTTATCAAATTAAAAAAAAATTTATTTCAAAATTACATTTCTTCTATTTAAAAAAATTGTTATTATTTTTTTTTTTTTGTAAAAATATGTTGAATTCTACAAGGGATAACTTACGAGATTTTTGAATTTAATTCCTTAGAATCTCGAATTTAGAGTAAGCAAAATTAAAAAAATTATGTAGTTTTTTTTTTTTTGAAAAATTATTTAGGATTTATTCAAAATAAATCAAAACCCGTGGTTTTTTTAAAATTTAAATTTCTTTTTTTGAAAGATTATATAATATTTATAATTATATAATATGGTTAAACTTAGTTTTTAAATTTTAATTTTTTTACGGCAAAATGGAAACCGTATTGGAACTTTGGAGAATTTAAATTTTACAATAAGATTTCTTTTGCATTTTAGAATTTCCTTTCTAAAATTTTATATAGTATTATTTTTATAGTCGTATAATATTTATAGTACGTTCAGTAAGTACAGATTTTCTTAGCTAAGGAATTTTCTTTTCTGCTAAATCCTACGATAAGAAAAAAAATCAATACATTAAAAACTTTATATGGGCTTACTTTTTATTTTTTTTATTTTTATGACTTAAGTGATTTGGTCTTTTTTGAAAATTGACTTAAGTGATTTGGTCTTTTTTGATTTATTATTTTTTTCATAAAAAAAATTTATGTAAATGTATATGTAGTTAGATATATAGCTTTAGTTTTTGAATTGTATATAAAAAATGTTATAATATTGTAAAAAAAACTTAATAAATTTGCAAATAAAATTTATTTTTTTTGTTATTAATAATTTTTTTTTTGTAGGTTTTCATGACAAAAATATTTAGCTAGATCGGTAGAAAGAAGAAATAGTATACATTTGAAAATGGTAATAAAATTCAACCGATCAAAGTAGTGATCTATGGTCATTTTCGCTTGTCTTGGTCTAACCGGAGCGCGCACGTTAGGGTTAGAACCAAGGAATGCCATAGACGTTTACTTATGTGCGTCGGTGCATCCGATTCCATGTCAAATCTAAAATCACACTCGTAAGCTGACTTGAGATCTGGCATCGAATTGGATGACCCGTGCACATCACCACATTGGTCAGGGTCTGGATTTCCGTCCTCCATGGTGAATCTAGACCAACACATTTTGCTGGCCTCAGATTCTCCATAGAAGCAGGAGATCCAGGTGGCGATCGGTTAGTTCTAGCTTTGGATTCTTGGATAGAGCCAAGAATCCTCCACTAGAAGCAGGTTTGCGGTTTTGTACCAGAAGGGGTGGTCAAACTACTCCCTTCTGATACCAACCTGGCTGGTGCTATCATCCCAAGCTAGTGAAATTAATTTCACATAGTTTCGGATGATGAGCTCCAGCACCTAAAGACAAAGAGGAAAAAAAAAGATTGGGAGTTATCCAATCTTGGTCAGTGCATATCACTGAGCCATGACTAGACAACTCAGGTCATGTAAGGTTATCTTACCTTTTTTGTTGACAATCAACAATTTGAATATGAAACTAAGTTTAGAATTTACCAAGTTTATATACTTTTTCGGTAATTAAATTCCAAAAACAATTTCATATAAAAATTGTTGATACGTTTATGACACATAAAGGTAAAAATTTGCTAATTATGCATTTTTTATATGTTATTGATTCTATATGAACTACTTTTGTTTATTTGTTTTTTTTTTTGTAAAAAAGTTCATATGGAATCAATTCATTTTTCTTACAAGTGCAATATGCACTTTCTTAAAAAAATTGATTTTTACACTTTATAGTATTTCTTAAACCTTCACCGCAACAAAAAAGAATAAAACTTTCCTTTTTTCCTTTCCAAATTTAGCATCTAAATTTAACAACCATTCTTCAAAAAAAAAGCCAGTCATCCATGCCTTGGTGTTATATTTGTAGTCGACTGGAAGTGTGCTTACGTTCTTTAAGCATCTTGGTTTTCCAAATCTTCCAATAACAAGCGGCTTCAACTTTTCAGACCCATCCATATTGCTTCCAATCAGTACACTGAGAAAAAAACCATTATACAAAAACCTAGTATAAAATACACAAGGCTTCGGCAGTTTTCAGCCTACCAAGTACTTGTATAAAATAACTAAGTTAATTTAGTTGTTTTAACAAAGTTAAGCTTTGTTAAATCAACTTAGTTTTTGTATAAAAATATACTTTTTAATATGTTAATTTATCGAACTGGCTTAGGTAATTTATACATGGCCATGTGAAATCTTTTAGATAATCGGACTGTACAAAATAACAAAGTTAAAACCTCTCAAATGCATGCATCATCGGCAAAAACATCTCAAATGTTTTTTTTGTTTTTTATTGGTTTTTTTTTGTTTTTTTTGTTTTTTTTGGTTTTTTTTTGGTTTTTTTTTTTTTTGTTTTTTTTTGTTTTTTTTTTTTAAAGGTTTTTTTAGCTTTTTTTTTGTTTTTATATTTTTTTTTTTATTTGAACGGTCAGCCATCTAAGTTCTATCACAACGAGACGTTGCTTAACCGCTTTGTTCAATGTGATTGTGGTCTTCCACTGAGCTATGCCAGTAATATATAACAATGTATTAAATAGAAAATATAAATTCGCTATCTATTAAAACTTTATACATTTGTTTAAGTAATTTATACAACCACTTGTATAAATTTTCAGATGATTTGTCGAAGTTTTCAAACAAACTTTATACATTGTTTTGTAATTTATACAAGCATTTGGATAATTTAACAAATGCTCCGCTTGTATAAATCAACTATTTTTTTAGATGATTTGTCGAAGTTTTCATACAACCTTTATACATTGTTTTAGTAATTTATACAAGCATTTGGATAATTTAACAGTTGCTTCACTTGTATAAATCATCTAATTTTTTTTTGATGATTTATCGAAATTTTCATTTTAAAACAATGTATAATATTACCAATAACTTGTATAAAAAAACTATGATTTTGGAATTTAGCACAATTTTTTTTACCCAAGTCAACTTGTATAATATTACTATGGTTTTTTTTTCTCAGTGTACCGTGATTCTAACTTTGCTATATTTTCCTAATAAAAAAAATCTTCAATTTAAATTCTATACAAAAAAATATATAAAATGGTGGAACGACATAAAATGAAATTGCTTCATAAATAAACATTCAATACCAGCGGCAAAATAAAACTTACCTTTTAATCATTTATCACGTTGAAAAGCCATAGTTTTCCCTGGTAAGCCTTCAAAAAATAGACCGGTTTCATCAGTATTAAAAATGTTCTTTGGATCAAACCGTGCGATTAAGGGTTTCAAAACCTCATTAATGTAGCTTGTAGCAATATTAGCATCCACCCCTCCAGCATAACCCGTTAAACGTTTAAACTTAACATCATTTCTCTTTTTGTACTTTTGGAGCCATCCGTTTGATGCTTTCAAATCTGTTAAATGCATATTCTCTGCAATTTTTTGGGCTTTTTGTTGAATTATTTTCCCAGAAACGGGAATTAAATTCGTTCTTGCATTTTGGAGAAATGTGTTAAGGGCATGATCTAAATTATTGTTTTTAATTTGTTTCTATTTTTTTAAAAGAGATGGATCGCCTTCAACTAATGTTCTTAAATTATCTTTCTTTATATATATACCGTATAAAGTTGACACCGGTATTCCAGTTGATGCAGCGACTTTGCTAAAACTTTCTCTATTTTCCAGTCTTACTACTGCATCCATTTTTTGTTTTTAAGTAAGGTACTTAACTTTTCGACTCATTTTTTTTTATTTTAAACTTTTATTTTTTTAAAATTTAAGCTTTCACACTTTAGAAGTTTTTTTTTCACGAAATTCAACTTTCTGTGTTAATACTAGAGATATGGTGAACATAATTAACGCGCGTGTACGCACGTAATAAATCAAATTGTATGAAAATATATGAGAGATGTTATAAGCAACGACGTAAAACGTAGCTTACGCACGTAAAAGTTCAAATATTTTAACTTTCCCAGTATTTACGTCGTAGATTGTCAAAACATTTGTATTGTTATTATTTATTTCGTTGCTATGGAAAATAAAAATTATTTTGAACCAAAAAAAAAAAAAAATAATAAATAAAAAAGTGGATTAATTTTAATTTTGTAATAATTTTGTAAAATATATTTAAATTAAAAAAAAAAAAAAAATTTTAAAAATAATATTTATTGCAAATTCCTAAAAATATTTAAATTTTGATTTTTTTTTTTTATTTATTTTTCGCGATTGAACGGAGTTGAATATAACAGGTAAAAAAAAACAGTTTTTTTACGTGCGAAAATGCGCGTGTACGCGCGTGAGTTACGTTGACCATATCTCTACTATAATGCTAGAGATAGAGTCGACGTAATTCACGCGCGTATGCGCGCGTAAAAAAAATAAAAAAAACCTGTTTTTTTTACCTGTTATGCTCAACGCCGTTCACATGCGAAAAACAAAAGAGAAAAATGTCATCCAATTTTTATTTTAATTATTATTTTTTCTTTAAAATTTTTTTTAAGTAATTTTAGTTTTTAATTATTATCTTTTAGTTTTTAATTATTGTATTTTATAAAATAAAAAAGTTCATAAATGTAATATTATTCAAAAATAAAAATTAAATAATTATTTATTGCAAATTTATTAAAATTTTTTATGTTTTATTAAGTTATAAATAAATTAAAAAGCATTATAAAAATATTCTGTTTGTAATTCTATTGTAATATTCTGTTTGTAATATTTTTATAATGCTTTTTAATTTATTTATAACTTAATAAAACATAAAAAATTTTAATAAATTTGCAATAAATAATTATTTAATTTTTATTTTTGAATATAATTATATTTATGAACTTTTTTATTTTATTAAATAATTATTTGTTTGTAAAATTTTTTTTTTTCTAAATACAACAAAATAAACAACACAATTTTTTTTTCTAATTACAACAAAATAAACAACACAATTATAAACAAATGATTTCCACAATGTACGGCGTAAAATACTGGGAAAGTTAAAATATTTCAACTTTTACGCGCGTAAGCTACGTTTTACGTCGTTGCGTATAGCCGGTCTCATACATTTTCATACAATTTGATTTTTTACGTGCGTACACGCGCGTGAATTACGTCGACTCTATCTCTAGCATAAGAGTGTAATATTATTTAAATTTTTTTAAATTACCTAGAAATTTTTTTCTACGGTGCAAAAATATAAATTTTCAAAACCTACTACATTTTTTATTATGAATTTTTTTTTGTATGACTAACTGAGGTTTTTAATACAAAAAACTGTATGACCAAAGGAGGTTTTTGAGTAAAATAGTTTTATGACTACGAGAGGCAAGTTTTCATATAAATTTGAAGGGTCGGAAAAAAATTATGACCAACTGTGAGTTTCTGACTATGAGAAAGTATGACTATCAGAGGTCCCACCTGTACAAATCGAATTAAAGTTTTTAGTTTTTATTTAATTAAAACTGTAGTTAATTTTTTTACCCTTTTTTTTTTTAAAACTTTAAAAAAAAAAATTTAATTTTCACTTAAAAAAATTTCAGCATGCCTAAATGTCATCTGTCACGGTCGCCATGTGATGATTAAAAATACGTGGGTGTGAATTAAGATGTTTATTCATATAAGTTTAATTACAGACTCTGCTTCTTAAAACTAAGTTATATTAATTTATATTAATGAGGAGAGCAGGGATGCCAACTGGGGGTGTTTCCAGTTTTTCAACTAAAACTCCAGTCTCCAGGTTTTTTAAAATGTTACCAGTTTTTTTCAAAATTAATAATTTTAAGTTAAAAAAGAAATTCAAATAAGGCATTCACCAGTAGATGTAATTTTACTTTGTTATTCATTTAGCTATAGTATCATTTGTTCCAAAACAAAGTTATTAATACCTTTAAGAAATAATTGATCTCATTAATTAACTAATTTTTTTCTAATTTCAATAATTGTATTTATTTTATATTACTTTTTATAAAGTTTTATTCTAATTTGAATTATTTTTGTATATGCGGTTTATTTTATGTTTCGTTTGTTTATGTTAATAATAATTGTGCTTCACCCTTAAAAAATTTAAGAATTTCAAATTTTGAATTTCAAATTCCTAATGTATTTTGTTGTGTAAAATTCAATTTTTTTTTTGTTGTTGTGAATCTCAAATACACGCTCTGGCTGAGGCGTGTATTTGAAATTCACACAACAAAAAAAATTTTTGAAATTCAAGTTCTGTCATTCTAATTGATTTTCCTTGTACAATAATTTTTTGTTCATAATTTTTGCCCCGATGTAATAAAATCCTCTAAAGAAAATCCTACTCTGGCAGCTTTGTCATTAATATTTGAAATTTATGAAAAAAAGTGAAAAAAAGTAATGTATTTTGTTAGTGTGATTTAATGTCAAAAAAAAGTTTTCGTGCGAAACTTTTTTTTGACATTAAATCTCACTAACAAAATACATTAGGAATTTGAAATTCAGAATTTGAAATTCTTAAATTTTTTTAAGGGTGAAGCACAAATGTAATTTATAAATTTATTATTTTTTCTATTTTTCTATCTACATTTTTTGTTTTTTGAACTCTCCAGTTTTTCCTCGGTCAAGAGTTGGCAACCCTGGAGGAGAGAGACAGAGTATCCCACAGCGATGTCACTCATCACTCATCACTCATATCATATTTGATTTATATTATATGAGTGAAGAGTCATAAGCTAAGAGCGCACTACAGTACCATATAATATTCCGATTACATTTCGTGCAATTTTTCTTGTTGATTAAAATTTAGAAAAAATTTTTAATGTGCATGTGTTCGGTAAGTTGTATTTACAATCGCAAATTTATCTCAGTAAATGATCTATTACATGCATCAATACACATACAAATATTCACTTAAGTAAATTTTATTTAAATTTCCTTATTAAGTAAATTGTATTTACTTACTTCATTTTGAGTTGCGTAATACTATAAACAAAAATGATATCACTCACACTCACAGTATTTCAATACAGACAAATACCAAAAAAAAAAAATTGCAAATGTATACCTCTCACATGTTTCATATCAATGTCAAAATATAGTTTAGTTTATAATGCTAAAAATCTATATTTTCCCTCTGAGCTAATCTATATTTGCCCCTGAGCAAACAAAAAAAGAAAACAAAAAAGAACGAATAAAAAAATACGAGGCTATTATTTTTTAAAAAAAAAAAATTTGAACACTAAGTGTCGCTAACATACGAAAAAAAGTTAAAAAAAATTATTTTTTTTTTTTGAAATTTTGAATTTTTTAAAAATTATTTAAATTCACTATTGAATTTGAATGTTAAATTTAATTTAATTTTAAATATTTTTTTTTTTTTTTAATATAAAACAAAACAAAATAAATTTTATTATTATTATACGATATTTAAAAAAAATAAACTCCCGTCGCTTAAAGCTTTTTTTTTTGATATTTCTTTTCTCTTTTCAATTGGAAGTTTGAAATTGGATATTTGTTTCGCTTTTTGTTGTTGTCTTGTCGCTTAGTGCAAAACAGTGGTTGACTTTATTATGCTACAATGAAAATTTATTCAAATGCATACAGATTGATTGGGCATACACCGTCGTACGAATGAAATGAGAACTAACTTAGAAATTGGCTTTTTTCATACAGAAAAAAAACTAACTAATAGCCTTTCCAAACTTATTTTCTTATAATCTTATGATACATTAAAGCAATCCGTTCGTACTATACAAAAAATTTAGGTATTTAAATATTTTTTAGTTATTTTAATAAATATTGTGTTCTTTGGTTTGCATTGATAATTAATGGAAATAAAACAAAAAGAATAGTAAACATCTAATCAAATTTATAAAATTAAAATCAAAAATTCTATCAAAGTTACCTATCAATATTATCTGTACAAAATAATTCCGATGTTTCACATCTATCAAACGTCCCGCCGGCTCTTGTGTTTTTTATTGAACTTTGTATGAAAATTTATAAACTTAAATTTTATTTCAATTTATAAAATATTTATAAAATAAAATATTTAGAAAATATTAATTTTTTATTATTAACTAATTAATATTTTATAGTTCAAATAAAATTTAGATTTTCATACTAATTTCAATATAAATAAAAATCTTGTATAAATTTGTCAGTATAATTTTGTCAGTATTATTTTGCCAATATAAAGACGCTATTCGGTACCAAGGCAAGTCAAGTCGTCTGCCGGCGTTAGATATTTCGATACTTTGCCATTTTGGCTATGATATTTGTTTTTTTTTGTGTTGCAAACAAAAAAAAACAAAAAATTAAAATTTATAAGTAAATTAACGATATTTCTGTTAATTTTTTTAAAATTTAAATAATGAGTCGACGCCGTCGCATTTTATATGATTTGATGAAAACTTAAATTTTAGAAAATATTAATTTTTTATTATTAACTAATTAATATTTTATATTTCAAATAAAATTTAGATTTTCATACTAATTTCAATGTAAATAAATATGAATCTTGTATAATTTTGTCAATATAAAGGCGCTATTCGGTACCAAGTCAAGTCAAGTCATTAATTAAAATGAACATTACTCATACGCAAAGGAACTACGTTCCAATCGGTTTCCCATGACAGCTCTTGTGTTTTTTTTCTAAAAAGCGGCCAGTCAATCAGTCGATGAATTTTCTTAACATGTGTTTCAATCTACTATTTTTAAAGGATCTTCGAACCTTACCTACTTAATTTTTAAGCGAGTGTGGTTGGATTTTAGTACAAAAATTTAAACCACACTTCGAAAATTGCACTTATTTTATTCAAAAAAACAAAATGAATAAAAATAGAACAATGGTAACCTTGAAAGTATTGAAAAAAATCATTGTCTGGCTTGCTGTTAATTGTCAAACTTCAAGTAAGAATTTTTTTTTTCTTTTATCAACAAACGAGGAAAATGGCAGCAACAAGGAGATGAGGTAAAATATATTGTAAATGTAAATTACAATTTTAATTATTTACTTTTATTTTTAATTATAAAAAAAAATAATTATAAAATTATTATTATTTTTTTTAATAATTAAAAATAAAATTAAATAAAATTTAAGAAGATCAGGTAATTCCTAAAATAATAAAAAAAAAATTGTAATTTTTCAAAAAAAAATTATTCGATTTTTTTTTTTTTGCAAAAAAGAAAATGAATAATTTTTTTTTGGAAAAATTACTAATTTTTTTTTTAATATTTTAGGAATTAGCTGATCTTAAATAATCCGGTTTGAAATCATTTCGAAAAATAAATTTATTTAAGAAAATTTTATCTACACACTTCCTTTCACATGCACATTAAAGCAGTATACAAAACATGTTAATAAAATTTGTTATAACAACTTGTTGTGTATACACACAAACACATAGACACTATGATTCTGACTATGTGTTTGTGTGTATACAGAACTCGTAATTAATAACAAATTTTCTTAACACGTGTTGTAATCTACTATTTTTTTATTTTATAATTTTTTTATTTCTTTTTTTTTATTTTAATTTTTTTTATTGTACTTTTTTTAATTTCTTATAATTTTTTTTACAATTTATAATTTTATTTTTCTTATGAACCCTCTTCCTTCGGGTTTCGAACCTTGTACGTCAGCTAGCAATGTGAACATGCAAAAAAAATTTAAAAATGAAGTGAATCCATGGCGCATGCCATTTTTTTACATGACTTCTGACCAGTGGCAGCTCGTGGAAGTTTTGAAAAAGGGTGCTGCAAAACATAAAAACCTCTTTTTTTTAATTATAAAAGTTTTATGATATGTACCCATACACATTATGTATATGAAAATCAGGTTTGAAAATTAAAAACAAACAAAAAACATCCCATATGAAAATTGTGCTGCTTCTGAAGCAGTGCATTTTTCTATACATTCAAAAATCCCATAACAAAAAAAAAAATTGCCAATATTTGTTTTTAAATTTTTCAGAAAGTATAACCGCTGTGTTTAACTGGACGCGACGGTGACGTTACAAACGTGAGAGACGTTGTGATTAAATTTTTTGCAGTTATACTGGACGTCTTCAAAGTTGTAAAACTAAAAAGTAAGCTTTGGTAAACAAAACCACTTTCACTACTTTTTTCAAATAAATTTAAAAATAAAAACGAAAAAATATTTTATTAATTTCTCTTCGAAACTCATGTTGAAATTATTTACAGAAAATAAAAATTTTTGGATGTTTTTTTGTTAAAACGGTTGTTACTAAGTTTTGTGTTTAAACTTTTTCTTATTTATTCGGGCATTAAAACAGAATGCTTTGATTATCAACGTCCTTAACGTAAAGAGTTAAAATAGTTTTAACTTTTTATGTCGTCAACGTCGCGTCGTCAACGTCAACGTCCAGTTAAACCGTCTCCATACACTTCCATAGATTTAATATTTCTTACGTCTTTAACGTCACGTCCGTCGCGTCCGGTTAAACAGAGCTATAATACATCCACACTGCTTCTGTGGCAGTGCATTTTTCCTTATATTCAAGTCATGGAAAAAAGCTTAACAGCAATAAAAATGTATTAAATTATTTATGAAAATAAAAATCCCTGCACTGCGAAATTCGCAGTTCCGAAAATTCTGTTAAATTAATTTCTGCACATATTTTTGAAAAGTATTTTCTAAAAATTTCAAAAGCCTGAAAGTAGGCTACTGTTGTTTATTAAAATTTTAGAGACAATTGCATAGCATAGCAATTTCATCTAAAAATAATTTTAAACTAAGAAAAATTCAGAGTTAACAAAATTTTTTTTATGAATGAGTTCAATTTTTTGAAATTTCTGGAAGGTGCTGCAGTGTCGCAGCACCTATTTACGAGCCGCCTCTGCTTCTGACACATGTAGAAGCACAAAAACCATAGTCAGCTGCAAGTATAGCGGTGGAAAGACCGTCAGCTGGACCAATAATGGATGGTTGCCCCTCAACAATCAAACAAGAACGGTGTTTTTATAGTTATTTTATGACATCTGATTTGTTGTTTGTTGAACAATTTATATCAGGTAGTATCAAAAAAAAAGTGATCAGCTGCATCGTGGAGGCGGGATTGGACGTCAGCTGGCCATGTGAATTTGCAAAAAAAATTTAATATGAAGGATTTCATGCCGCATGAAATTTTTTTCCATGACTTCTGACACATGTAGAAGCACAAAAAAAATATTCAGCTGCAAGTATTGCGGTGAAAGACCGTCAGCTGGAGCTAGAATGTATGGCACGGCGTAACTACTGATAGGTTTGGAATGTGTGTATAGAAAACTCCGCTGATAGTGACGAAAATGAGGATACTAATGAACCTTGTTTAATATAATTATGTTAAATAATTGTGTAATTATAATTTAATAATTCTAATAAAAATAAACTTATTAGATAAACGTCTTTGATTTAGTATGTATACTTATATTATAAATATTTGAAATTATAGCTACACAAACAAATAAAGTGATATTATTCGGGGGGGGGGGTACCTTAATCTACAGAGACATAACATAAATTGATGTTATGATGTTATGTCGCTTTGAAAGCATGGTGGCGAGGGGTGTGGTGGCTTGTGCGCGTTCGCGACACCCCGTGCCGCCTTTTTAAAAGCGACATAACATCAATTTTTTATGTCTCTTTAGATTAAAGCACCCCCCCCGATATTATTATCTAAGAAATTGGTAAACAAATCATTGAATTTGATGTCGTGATAATACCAAATTTGAAATTTAGGAATCAGCTGAATACGCCGTGTCATACATTCTTGCTCCAGCTGAAGGTCTTTCCACCGCTATACTTGCAGCTGACTATGATTTTTGTGCTTCTATATGTGTCAGGAGTCATATAAAAAAATTTCATGCGGCATGAAATCCTTCATATTACATTTTTTTTGCAAATTCACATGGCCAGCTAACGTCCAATCTCGCCTCCACTATGCAGCTGACTACTTTTTTCGATACTATCTGATATCAATTGTTCAACAAACAACAAATCAGATGGCATTTAATAACTATAAAAACACCCTTCTTGTTTGATTGCTGAGGGGCAACCATCCTTTATTGCTCCAGCTGACGGTCTTTCCATCGATATACTTGCAGCGGACTTTGACTTTTGTGTTTCCACATGTGTCAGCAGTCATGTAAAAAAATTTCATGCGGCATGAAATCACTTAATTTTTAATTTTTTTTTTGCAAATTCACATGGCCAGCTGATGTCCAATCCCCCCCTCCACGACCCAACTGTCTGTATATGGAGGTACATACCATGGAATTACGTTATGAATTTAAGTTGGATTTGTTTGAATGGAGGATAACAAATTTCTAGCACCATGTTGGGCGCCATTTGTTATGAATTTATTTAATAAAAAATTATGAATTTTAAATAACAAAAGATACAATTAAAATTTATGGGGGAAGGTTTAAAAATCTGAAGTTGCATAAATAAATATGCGAGGTCTGATAGAACTCCAGAGTTTTATCATAAAAATTTATAATAAAATATGGCGAAGGTAGAGGCTAATGAAATAGCTCTACCAGCCGAATTTATTCTGGTGCCGAGTCCTCTGCCTGACATCCTGGTTCATAGACCTGGTCTAAGCTCGTCGATTGGTGGCTCGTCGATGGGTGGCAGTGAACACCAGATGGTTCATAACAAAGCTTCGGATGTCTTTAGATAAAAAGAGAAAAAAAAATTATCAATAGTGGGAAGGTGGAAGTGATAGTAAATTCCGTCCATTTACTATCTTTCCCACCTGACAACTTAAAGAGAGGGATATTTTCAAAACCCCAACCAATTCAAAAAAATAATAAATTTAACCTAAATGACCACGACGTCATTTTTCGGCTCGGGGCTTCTGCCACCTATAGCCGGAAGCATTTCACGCTAGCATTTCTTTTTTTAAAGGACCTGAAATAAAACTTTTTTATCTAAGTAAACACATTATTTTTCTTTTTCTTAAATTTTTATTGCAAAAATATTGATAAAAATTATTATAAAAAAAATTGACTAATCTAATTTACATTAACATTTTTGTTATGGTTTTATTTAATTTATAAAAAAAATTTCTAGTCGTTATTTATTTGGTCTTCATTGATTTTTTTTTTTTTTTTTTTAATTTTTCTTTGTTGTATTTTTAAGATTTTACAACTTTGCATAATACATACATTTTCTAGGTTTAATTGTTTTTACAATATTTCCTTTTTTTTTTTTTTTTTTAAAACAGTAAAATAAGGCAGTTATATATATTTTATTTTATTTATTTTGTTTTTACATTGTACAAAAGAAATTATTTTTATATATACATTTTTTTTTGTTTAAATCCTTAATAGGATATATGTTTATTTAAACAACACAAACACTTAGATCAAGTGGACAATTGAAAAATTCACACAAATTCCAGCCCGACGTGGGAATCGAACCCACGATAGAAAATACTGTAGGATAATGACAATACCACTACACCATGACGGTTTTTTTTTTTTTTGTTTTTTAATTTATATGGCTGCTAGCGATCGCTTTCACCTAAAAATTTGTCGCTGCTGCTATGCCAAAAAACGTCGCTGCGTCGCTCGCGCTAGCTCAAAATCGATGATCGCGTCGGTGTCTGGTTGACACTTGTCAGCCATAATAAAAATAATAAAAACAATAATAAACATTTGGGTTTGGGATGAGAATTTTTTTTTTTTTTTGTGTTTTTATTTTATTTTATTTATTTTTATAATAAATTTAATATAATAAAAATATTAAAATAATATTTTCGTATTTTCTGGGTAAGTGTTATATATTATTTAATAAGGTAATTCCATAGGATCTATAATAGAAATGGATGACTACTTCGTGCGCCGTTTCGAAAATTAAAAAAAAAACAAAAAATTAAAAAATAGTATTGAAAAGGGAAAAACGTAATCCGCTTTGACAAGCCGGTCACGATGCGCCTATTATAATCACTTTATGATTTCTGTGGCTACTTACCAAAACTATTATGCTCTCTTTACATAGGGAAAAATAATTTTTTGTAATTGTTTTATTCATAGCTTATTTCCATCAAACTTGCCAAACAAATGAATATTTTTCAAATTTTCCATTATTTGACTTCCATCCTTTGATAATACATACCTTCATTTTTAGATTTTTCTTTGCTAAATTTCACTAAATTTTATTTTTTTTTTCTTCAAATTTAAAAATTTTGAAAATTGTGATGACAAAATAATAATAAAAAAAAATTTCGGTTACTTGATGTCGAGCCGGAAATAAGTGAATTAAAATCCAGTTGAGCTTATTTAATAAAGTTACTTGCTTTTTTCCCTTTTCAATAAGAAAATGCGTCGTTGTTTACAAATTTTCAATTTTTGCCGTATATTGTTGATGACTAGGCTTGTGAATTTTAGTTCCTTAAAAACCTTGTTTAGACACCTAAAAAGTTCCTAAAAAAACAAAAAAAAGTCGCTAAAAAAGACACTAAAAAAGTCGCTAAAAAAATAGTTAAAAAAAATAGTTAAAAAAAATTTCCCAAAAATTTACAGAAATTTAGATTTTGATACAAAAATTTCAAATCTACGAATGATAAAAAAGATAATAATTTTGGATTTTCATATTATTTATTGTGCGAATATATTAATATAGCAATTTCATTTAAAAGTTAAAAAAAATATAAATTTCATTGCACAAGAAACTTAAAAAATGAACATGTAATTTGAAATAAAAATGTAAAAACGAGTTTATTAATTATTGATTGATTTATTCCAATAAATTACAAAATGCTTTCGTAAATTTTCGAATTCAAATTTTTGTCGGTTAGATCTGAAAAGATTTTTATGTATAGAAAATGATCTTTCAACTTCTGTCGAAGTAATAGGGGCATACTTAAAGGGAATTATTTCCTGAACTTTATATTGCTCGCAAATATCATTCTTCTGCCAGATATCATGTTTGAAATTTTTTTCAAAATTGAAAAATCCATGTTCTTCATTATGACGGCTTTTAATGTAAGAACAAAATTGGTAAAATAGTTCCTAAAAAAGTCAAAAATGTTTAAAAAAGTCAGTAAAAGTCAAAAAAGTCGAAATAGTCGCTAAAACATGAAATAGGTAGAAAAAGTCGCTAACATATTGGGCTCAAATTACAGCAAATTTTTCGAAACGTGGAGATATTTTAATAAAAATCTGTTATTACGCACGACTGAAAAAAGGTAATTACCTAAAAATCACAACCCTATTGATGACTATTTTTTACGTTTTTTTTTTTAATTTTCTGTTTTTACTTTGGCTATTATGATTTATTTTATTTTTAAATCTAATTATTAATTGAAAATCCCGTTTTATTATCACGGTGGGCCCAAGAATTATGTGGTTGTTTGAAAAATTTTGAACAATACATATCGATGAAAGATATTTTACAATCTTTTTTCCAAACCCCTTTTTTCGGTTCTCTCGAATTATAATTTTTATACAACATGAACGCGTTACCGTTTTATTACCTTTAATTGTTAGTGCTATTTTCCAATTAAATATTTAAAAAAAAAATAACACCACGATTTCAAAAACTTTGTGCTGAAAAACAAACTCATCCGTCCCATTAATAATAAATGTATTTTAATGTGCATGTCTTCGGTAAGTTGTATTTACATTCGCAAATTTAGCTCGGTAAATGGTCCATTACATGCATCAATACACATGCAATTATAGGGAAATGTAAATTGTATTTACATTTCCCTGTGATATAAATTGTATTTACATTTCCCTATATTGTATTTACTTACTTCATTTTGAACTGCGTAATACTATAAACAAAAATAATATCTCTCAGACTCACAATATTTCCCTTTTTTCCTTTTATCTCTAAAAGAAAGAGAAATTAAAGATAATTAACTTGGAAAAATTCCCTTGGCTTCTTTTATCTGTAAAAGAAAGAGAAATTAAAAGATAATTAACGTGGAAAAATTCCCTTGGCTTCTTTTATCTGTAAAAGAAAGAGAAATCAAAGGATAATTAACGTGGAAAAATTCCCTTGGCTGAAGAAATTAAAGGATAATTAACCTGGGAAAATTCCCTTGGCTTCTTTTATCTGTAAAAGAAAGAGAAATTAAAGGATAATTAACGTGGAAAAATTCCCTTGGCTTCTTTTATCTGTAAAAGAAAGAGAAATTAAACGATAATTAACGTGGAAAAATTCCCTTGGCTTCTTTTATCTTTATTTTTTATTATAAATTATCTCTATATTGTCTCTTTGCAACTCCCTCTCACATGCACATTAAAGCAGTATACAATACATGTTAATCAAATTTGTTATACAGCTCGTTGTGTATACACACAAACACATAGACATTCGTCAATATTATCTCACTCGACCTTCGGTCTCGTGATATAAATATGACTCGTGTCTATGTGTTTGTGTGTATACACAACTCGCAAGAATAACAAATTTTCATAACATGTATTGTAATCTACTATTAATAAAAAATAAACAATTCGTGAATATATGTTTTATTTAATATTCAACAATTTGTGTATATTTTTTTACTTTGGGGTCCGTAAAGATTTATTTTTATTTAATATGGGGCATAGTAATATAAAGTTTGGAAACCGCTGAATTAAGGTATGATTGTCGGCCGTCATGGTGTAGTTGTATTGCCATTATCCTATGGCGTGGTCGGTCGAGGGTTCTATTCCCACCTCGGACTGGAATTTGTGTCAATTTTTCAATTTGTCTCACTTGAATTAAGTGTTTGTGTTGTTTTTTTTTTTTTTTTATACAATAGAAAAATATTTTTTTATTTGAACAATAAATACCGATTATTTTGTGTGATTTTTAATCGATTTTTTATTTAAAGCAATTTCAATAATTTCTTTTTTTTTAATTTTTTTTATAACAAATTATAACTTGTGATAATTTAGAAAGAATGGAAATCAAGTAAGTAATTTGACTTTTTCCAACAGAATTACACATTAAATTAAGTTATTTCTTATTTTCCAACAATTTTGTTGATCCGGAAACCGTCGTTCACACGCAATCCATAGAGAGCTCTTGGAGGGATTTGAAAAGGAGAGTAGGTCGCGGAGGCATCCGAAAAGAAAATTTAGACATGCGAAAAGAAAATTTAGACATGCATTAATGCGAATTTTTATGATAGATAACAAAACTTTGAACTCAGGTTAATTCAATAAATTTGAAAATGTAGAATATAAAAAAAATATTATATTTTTGTATTTATGCATATAAGAAAACAAATAACACAAAAATTTGGGCTTTTTTTTGCTTCTTCCGTAACTACATATCAATAAATTATGAGTTTTTATTGTGCTGATTTCTTTGTTCATTTTAGGAGTTTTCAAACAACTTCAAACAACTTGTTTTTAAAAGTTTCGTACAACTGTCCCCTCTAGAAATATTCAAGAATTGGGTTGATTCCATTTACCGTTTCTAGGCCTGTCGAGAGGGGGGGGAGGGGGATATAATTCCCTGGGCCCACAGAGCTGAGGGGCCCGCTTGTTAAATTTTTTTTGCATTAAAAACAATATACATTATACATATGTGATATTAAGTTTCATACTTATACAGTGATATTAAGTTTCATGCTTAAATGTGATATTAAGTTTCATGCTTATCAAAGTCATTATTGGAAAAAATTTACATAAAAAGTCCTTGATGATGGCGTCAAGTAGAATTTTTTGTTATTTCTTATGGAAAAATAGTGTATAAAAATTTTATCATTAGTAAGTATAATTTTAAGGTGTTGATTTTTCAGCTTTTTTTCAGAAAATTAATTTTCTATTTCTACTATAACTAGACATCCAAACTGATTGTATTTGTGACTGACTGTTTGGACCGCGGTCCGAATTAAAATAATCTAGGAGGGTGTAGTGGTTCATAGCATTTTCATATAAAATAGATACATCAAGTTTTCATTATTAAAAATGTAAATTATAAATTCAGATTTTTAATTCAGTTATTATTCGAGTTCTCAAGGAGAAACAACTTAAAATATTATTCATTATTAAAATATTATAAAATTATTATAAAATAAAATTTCAACTAAAAAATAGATTCTTAATTCAAATATTATAAATTATTATAAAATAATTTTAAATTCTTTTTTTTTATTAAAAATAATTTTATTTACTTTAATTTATAATTCAAAATATTATAAAATAAATATAATTTAATTCTATTTCAAAATAATGGTTTTAATTTAAAAAAAAAATTAAATAATATCAACCGTTATAATTGGTGACCCCGAAGTTCAAGACAACAGCAACCTGAATTCAAAATTATTCAATCACACTGTGCAGAAACATTATTATACAACCAAAACATTTACCTCAACAATTATTTGGACATTCAAAAAGAGAATTTAATCCAAAATAATTATCATTCATAATTTAATATTCAATAATTTAATATTTTTCAACAATCATTGAAATTTTCAACTATTATTCAACAATTTTATTCATTAATATTTTTCAACTATTATTCAACAATTTCATTCAATCATTGAAGTTTTCAACTCCATTATTCAACAATTTTCAACAATTATCAAACAATTTTCAACAAGTATTGAACAATTTTAACAATTATTTCAACTCCATAAATTATTGAAGAATTTTCAACAATCAAACAAATTATTTTCAAATATACAGATAAATTTTTAAATATTTATATTACTATATTATATTATTATTATATATTAATACTATACATCAATTAGTATACATCAATTAGTTATATTATTATTATTATCTTTTACACTTTAATTAAAATATTATTCACACTTATTTTACATATATACACTTTTCACACATAAAATGAATCAATCAAATTCTTCTTCCGATTCCACACTTTCAAATACTTCTTCTGACATTAATGCCGCAACAGTTAAGCTTCCACAATTTTGGACTTCTTGTCCAGAAGCTTGGTTCCTTTTAATTGAGGCTCAATTTCAATCAAAACATATTACAATTGACGATACAAAATATACTCACTTACTATCGGTTTTACCTCAAGAAGTAATTCAAACCATTTTGAGTTTTCATCGTAATCCTCCAAATGTTAATAAATATAATTCATTAAAAGAAATTCTTCTCAAACGTTACACTATAAGTGAAGAAAAACGTTTAGAAGAATTACTTTCTACTTCAGAAATTGGGGATCGTAAACCATCAGATTTTTATCGTTCTATGGAATGTTTAGTTGGAACTACTTCTACAGTAGGTATACAATTATTGAGATCTTTATGGATGAGGAAACTTCCCACAAATTTAAATATAGCTTTAGTTAGCTCAAATATTGACAACATAGATAATCTGCTAAATTTAGCAGACAAAATTTGGAAAATTTCCCATTTTAATACAATTTCTTCATTAAATTCTTCAAATTCTTTTTCAAATTCAAATACTTTACCACTTTCCCAAATATCACCTATTCAAAATTCCAATTTTGAAACAAATTTACGTTTTACTAATTTAGAAAAACGATTGAATGATCTTACTAAAATTGTATCAGATTTAACATTTTCTAATCGTACTTCTCGATCACGATCTTCTAGTCGCGATTCTCGATCAAAATCTTCTTCTCATAATCATACTCACACAGATTTTTGTTGGTATCATTATAATTTTGGTAATAATGCAACAAAATGTAAAACACCTTGTAAATTTAATAATTCTACAAATTTAGATAGCTCAAAAAACTAAATGAGTCCCCATTATCAGTTAAATCACATCGTTTATTTTTATACGATAAAGAAAATAATCTTAATTTTTTAATTGATACTGGGGCAGACATTTCCGTTATTCCCAACACTGTTTTTGGTCTTTTTAAAAAAAATCCTACTTTCGAATTATCTGCAGCAAATGGAACGATTATAAATACTTTTGGTACAAAACTTTTAAAAATTAATTTTAATCTTCGTCGTCCATTTAACTTTGTTTTTACTTTAGCAGACGTTAAAAAACCAATTATTGGCGCTGATTTTTTATCTAAATTTGGCTTATCTGTTGATCTACAAAACAAAAAGTTAATAGATTCTCAAACATCTTTATCTATTAATTGTTTTTCAAAATTTGATTGTACTCCATCTCCCAAACTTTATTCTATAAAAAATTCAAATTCTTTTTCTGACATTCTTAAAAAATTTCCCGAATTAATTTCTCCTCCCCAATTTGATAAACCCACTAAACACAATGTTAAACATCACATTTTAACTAAAGGTAATTTATCTTTTACTAAACCTAGAAGATTAGATTCAAAAAAAATTAACATTGCGAACACAGAATTCGAACACATGTTACAAATGGGAATTTGTAGACCTTCATCTTCTCCAGTTTCATCAGCACTTCATATGGTCCCTAAGAATGATAATAACTGGAGACCTTGTGGTGACTATCGCCAATTAAATCTTGTTACAATTCCCGATCGCTATCCTATTCAACACATTCAAAATTTCATTTTAAATTTACATGGTTGTTCAATATTTTCAAAAGTTGATCTAGTTAGAGCCTACCATAATATTCCCATTGCAGAAGAAGACATTCATAAAACAGCTATTACTACTCCTTTCGGACTTTTTGAATTCCCGCGCATGCCTTTTGGTTTAAGAAATGCTGCTCAATCTTTCCAAAGATTTATGAATGAAGTTACTTTTGGTTTAGATTTTCTATACGTTTATTTAGATGATATTTTAATTTTTAGCAAATCTCATGAAGATCATAAACAACATTTAAAATTATTGTTTCAAAGATTAGTGGATTATGGATTAACTATTCAACCTTCAAAATGTGTTTTTGGTGTGGAAGAACTTGACTTTCTCAGTCACAAAATTTCTCCTAATGGATACATCCCTTCAACAAATCGTGTTAAAATTATTTCAGAATTTCCTAAACCATCTTCAATAAAACATATTCAACAGTTTGTTGGAATGATTAATTATTATCACAGATTCATACCATCCTTAGCTCATTTACTTGCACCTATTTATGATCATCTCACAAAATTAACTAATCCAAAAAAATCTTCAAAAATTCCTTTTTCTTGGCCAGATTTTTGTGACATAAATTTCAATCAAATTAAACAGAAGCTTTCTGAAGCTTCTTTATTCATTTTTCCAATTGAAAATGAACCATTTACGTTAACTGTCGATGCTTCTAACGTAGCAATTGGAGCAGTCCTTCAGCAAATTAACAATAAAAATAATTTACCTATTGCTTTCTTTTCAAAAAAACTTTCTGATACTGAAAAGAAATATTCCGCTTTTGATAGAGAACTTTTAGCTATTTATTTATCCATCAAACATTTTCGATCATTTTTAGAAGGCAATGATTTTACAGTTTATACAGATCATAAGCCCCTTATCTTTGCTTTATCATCCGAAACTGAACGCAGTCCACGCCAAGCACGCCATTTGGATTATATTGCTCAGTTTACTTCAGATATCCGTCATATTAAAGGTAAAGATAATATTATTGCTGACACTCTTTCCCGTATTGAAAATTCTCTAGATTCATCAGAAATTACTACGTGTAAATTTGATCTTCTTACTATTGCTCAACAACAAATTTCTGATTCCGAACTTCAAAATCTATTAATTTCTCCTAAAAATAATTCAAAATTTATTCTTGATCAAATTACTTTATCAAATTCAAACACCAAACTATGGTGCGAAATTTCCTCAAATAAACCTCGACCATATATTCCATTATCTTTTCGTAAAATCATTTTTGATTCTTTATGCTAGAGATAGAGTCGACGTAATTCACGCGCGTGTACGCACGTAAAAAATCAAATTGTGTGAAAATGTATGAGACCGGCTATACGCAACGACGTAAAACGTAGCTTACGCGCGTAAAAGTTGAAATATTTTAACTTTCCCAGTATTTTACGCCGTACATTGTGGAAATCATTTGTTTATAATTGTGTTGTTTATTTTGTTGTAATTAGAAAAAAAAATTGTGTTGTTTATTTTGTTGTATTTAGAAAAAAAAAATTTTACAAACAAATAATTATTTAATAAAATAAAAAAGTTCATAAATATAATTATATTCAAAAATAAAAATTAAATAATTATTTATTGCAAATTTATTAAAATTTTTTATGTTTTATTAAGTTATAAATAAATTAAAAAGCATTATAAAAATATTACAAACAGAATATTACAAACAGAATATTTTTATAATGCTTTTTAATTTATTTATAACTTAATAAAACATAAAAAATTTTAATAAATTTGCAATAAATAATTATTTAATTTTTATTTTTGAATATAATTATATTTATGAACTTTTTTATTTTATTAAATACAATAATTAAAAACTAAAAGATAATAATTAAAAACTAAAATTACTTAAAAAAAATTTTAAAGAAAAAATAATAATTAAAATAAAAATTGGATGACATTTTTCTCTTTTGTTTTTCGCATGTGAACGGCGTTGAGCATAACAGGTAAAAAAAACAGGTTTTTTTTATTTTTTTTACGCGCGAATTACGTCGACTCTATCTCTAGCATTACATAATTTATCTCATCCTAGTATTCGTGCTACTCGAAAAATTATTACATCTAAATATTTTTGGCCTTTTATGAATCTTATTAATGAGTGGTCTAAAAATTGTTTAAATTGCCAGAAAGCTAAAATCTATCGTCACACTAAACCACTTTCAGGTACATTTCCACTTCCTTCAGGTAGATTTCAGAATATCCATATGGATATTGTTGGCCCTCTACCTTCATCAAAAGGATGTTCATACATTTTAACAATTGTTGATCGATATACTCGCTGGCCTGAAGCTTATCCCATTCCTGATATGACTGCTACTACTATTGCTTCTACATTTTTTAACCAGTATATTTCCCGTTTTGGCGTTCCATTGTCTTTAACAACTGATCAAGGTAGACAATTTGAATCAAAATTATTTACAGAATTATCTAAATTTTTAGGTACTCATAAAATTCGAACTACAACTTATCACCCTAAATCAAATGGTTTAGTTGAACGTTTTCATCGCCAACTTAAAACATCTTTAATAGCTCGTTGTAATACTATTAACTGGCATGATGAAATTTTTATTGTTCTTCTAGGTTTTAGAACCGCGATTAAAGAAGATATTAAATATTCATCTGCTGAATTAGTTTATGGAGAAAATATTCGTGTTCCTAGTGAATTTTTCGTTTCAAATACTTCTCAACCTTTAGATCATTCACAATTAATTTCACAATTACGTTCAAATTTTAAGCAAATTCGTCCGGTTCCAACTAGACATAAATCATATGAAAATTTTTATATTCCAAATGATTTACTCTCAAGTAAATTTGTGTTTGTGAAATCATTTAACAAAAAAATTTTAAATCCTCCTTACGAAGGTCCTTTCGAAGTTCTTCAACGTTTCGACAAATTTTTCAAAATTAATTTCAATGGTAAAATTAAATATATTTCGATCGATCATTTAAAACCAGCACATGTTTCACCTTCATTACAACATTCACTGCCATCTACAATACCTACTCGTAATGTTTCTTTTTCCTTATAATTTTTAATCTGGAAGGGGGGTATTGTAGTGGTTCATAGCATTTTCATATAAAATAGATACATCAAGTTTTCATTATTAAAAATGTAAATTATAAATTTAGATTTTTGATTCAGTTATTATTCGAGTTCTCAAGGAGAAACAACTTAAAATATTATTCATTATTAAAATATTATAAAATTATTATAAAATAAAATTTCAACTAAAAAATAGATTCTTAATTCAAATATTATAAATTATTATAAAATAATTTTAAATTCTTTTTTTTTATTAAAAATAATTTTATTTACTTTAATTTATAATTCAAAATATTATAAAATAAATATAATTTAATTCTATTTCAAAATAATGGTTTTAATTTAAAAAAAAAATTAAATAATATCAACCGTTATAAGGGGTTGTCGTTACTAATTATTTGGGATTTTTTAAAGTGGTATAAATTAAAGTAGAATCTACAAGTTTTTATATAAAGCGAAAAACTTTACATTCTGATTCTCATATGATAAGATCCTACCCTGTACACCATAATTCTGATTTCACAAGTAGATTTGTACAAATGTACAAAGTGTGACTATTAATGATAAAATTATGTGTTTAGGAGGCTCAATTAGTATTATTTTCATAATGTTAAAACCTATAAAAAACCTGTAAATTTTTTTTTATATTTGTAAAAATCTTTTCCAGGGCCCGGTGTTGGCTATCGACGCCCCTGACCGTTTCAAAAATATAAGGTGAAAAAGTGAAATACGTCAAATAGTTATAAATGCAATTTACTCCGAAGTTTTTGGAGATTTTTCGCAATTTTTTTTTTGAAACATTAGGTAATTTTTTAATAGTGTGTATTTTTCGACCAATTAAATCAGACAATTATATTTTTAAAAAAAGAAATTTATTCTTTATTTAACATTTGTTTTTTACAATAAATTTGACGTTTCGATGTTTGTTTTACATCCTCATCAGAAATTGTTGGTGTTTTTTATTTATTTATTCTGTAAATTTTTATACAACATGAACGCCTTACCGTTTTATTACCTTTAATTGTTAGTGCTATTTTCCAATTAAATATTTAAAAAAAAAATAACACCACGATTTCAAAAACTTTGTGCTGAAAAACAAACTCATCCGTCCCATTAATAATAAATGTATTTTAATGTGCATGTCTTCGGTAACTTGTATTTACATTCGCAAATTTAGCTCGGTAAATGGTCCATTACATGCATCAATACACATGCAATTATAGGGAAATGTAAATTGTATTTACATTTCCCTGTGATATAAATTGTATTTACATTTCCCTATATTGTATTTACTTACTTCATTTTGAACTGCGTAGTACTATAAACAAAAATAATATCTCTCACACTCACAATATTTCCCTTTTTTCCTTTTATCTCTAAAAGAAAGAGAAATTAAATGTAATTAACGTGGAAAAATTCCCTTGGCTTCCTTTATCTGTAAAAGAAAGAGAAATTAAAAAATAATTAACGTGGAAAAATTCCCTTGGCTTCTTTTATCTGTAAAAAAAGAGAAATCAAAGGATAATTAACGTGGAAAAATTCCCTTGGCTGGAGAAATTAAAGGATAATTAACCTCGGAAAATTCCCTTGGCTTCTTTTATCTGTAAAAGAAAGAGAAATTAAAGGATAATTAACGTGGAAAAATTCCCTTGGCTTCTTTTATCTCTAAAAGAAAGAGAAATTAAACGATAATTAACGTGGAAAAATTCCCTTGGCTTCTTTTATCTTTATTTTTTATTATAAATTATCTCTATATTCTCTCTTTGCAACTCCCTCTCACATGCACATTAAAGCAGTATACAATACATGTTAATCAAATTTGTTATACAGCTCGTTGTGTATACACACAAACACATAGACACTCGTCAATATTATCTCACTCGACCTTCGGTCTCGTGATATAAATATGACTCGTGTCTATGTTTTTGTGTGTATATAAAACTCGCAAGAATAACAAATTTTCATAACATGTATTGTAATCTATTATTAATAAAAAATAAACAATTCGTGAATATATGTTTTATTTAATATTCAACAATTTGTGTATATTTTTTTACTTTGGGGTCCGTAAAGATTTATTTTTATTTAATATGGGGCATAGTAATATAAAGTTTGGAAACCGCTGAATTAAGGTATGATTGTCGGCCGTCATGTTGTAGTTGTATTGTCATTATCCTATGGCGTGGTCGGTCGAGGGTTCTATTCCCACCTCGGACTGGAATTTGTGTCAATTTTTCAATTTGTCTCACTTGAATTAAGTGTTTGTGTTGTTTTTTTTTTTTTTTTATACAATAGAAAAATATTTTTTTATTTGAACAATAAATACCGATTATTTTGTGTGATTTTTAATCGATTTTTTATTTAAAGCAATTTCAATAATTTCTTTTTTTTAATTTTTTTTATAACAAATTATAACTTGTGATAATTTAGAAAGAATGGAAATCAAGTAAGTAATTTGACTTTTTCCAACAGAATTACACATTAAATTAAGTTATTTCTTATTTTCCAACAATTTTGTTGATCCGGAAACCGTCGTTCACACGCAATCCATAGAGAGCTCTTGGAGGGATTTGAAAAGGAGAGTAGGTCGCGGAGGCATCCGAAAAGAAAATTTAGACATGCGAAAAGAAAATTTAGACATGCATTTATGCGAATTTTTATGATAGATAACAAAACTTTGAACTCAGGTTAATTCAATAAATTTGAAAATGTAGAATATAAAAAAAATATTATATTTTTGTATTTATGCATATAAGAAAACAAATAACACAAAAATTTGGGCTTTTTTTTGCTTCTTCCGTAACTACATATCAATAAATTATGAGTTTTTATTGTGCTGATTTCTTTGTTCATTTTAGGAGTTTTCAAACAACTTCAAACAACTTGTTTTTAAAAGTTTCGTACAACTGTCCCCTCTAGAAATATCCAAGAATTGGGTTGATTCCATTTACCGTTTCTAGGCCTGTCGAGAGGGGGATATAATTCCCTGGACCCACAGAGCTAAGGGGCCCGCTTGTTAAATTTTTTTTGCATTAAAAACAATTGAATCTAACTTTTCCGCTCTTAACAAATATTTAAAAAGAGGAGAGGCTTATGAAATTACCATTGACGAGCTCGTGACCAAAGTCGAATCTATTGCTGACAAACTTAAATCAAAAAATGACCTTACTCAAGAGCTAGTCAAAAAAATTAACAGCGTTGACAATAATATTAATAATAAATTAGATGATGCTGATAATAACTTTTTATTTATTAAAAAATCAATTTCAGATAATAATGAAAAATGTTCTAATTTATTTGATACTGCAGTCCGTTTGTCCGACTTTAATCGTTTCGAATTGACGCAGGGTAATCTTATATCCTCACTTTCATCCAGTATATCGAATAAATTTGACCCACTGCAAAAATGTGTTGAAAATCTTTCAGATGTTTCGACAAAACTGAACACGGTAATTAATAATACTGCACTGACAAATTGTAATAATATTTTACATTGCTTATCGGACGTAATCGTCGGAGACGACGATGGTAATGAATTCCCAACTAGCCTTAGAGATGAACTTGACAAATATGATCAGTTGCATAATGACCAACAACATAAACACAAACACCAACAACAACACAAACAGCAATATAATCAGAAACAACAGCTACGGTCCAACAGCAGCAGCATCATTAACAAAAATATCAACAACAGCAACAACAACACAAACAGCAATGAGAACGTTAACAACAACAACACGAAGAGCAACAAAAGCGTTAACAACAACAGCACGAACAGCAATAACAACGTTAACAACAATACCAGTAGCAACAACAACAACAACAACAGCAGTAGTAGCAGCAGCAGCAGCAGCAGCAGCAGCAGCAGCAACAATGACAACAACACTAACATTAACAATATCAACAACAACAACAACAACAACAATATCAACAACAACAACAACAACAACAATATCAACAACAACAACAACAATATCAACAACAACAACAACAACAACAATATCAACAACAACAACAACAACAACAACAACAACAACAACAACAACAATATCAACAACAACAACAACAACAACAACACCAACAACAACAACAACAACAACAACAACAATATCAACAACAATATCAACAACAACAACAACAACAACAACAACAACAACAACAACAACAATATCAACAACAACAACAATATCAACAACAATATCAACAACAACAACAACAATATCAACAACAATATCAACAACAACAATATCAACAACAACAACAACAACAATATCAACAACAACAACAATATCAACAACAACAACAATATCAACAACAACAACAACAACAACAACAACAACAATATCAACAACAACAACAACAACAATATCAACAACAACAACAATATCAACAACAACAACAATATCAACAACAACAACAATATCAACAACAACAACAATATCAACAACAACAACAATATCAACAACAACAACAATATCAACAACAACAACAATATCAACAACAACAACAATATCAACAACAACAACAATATCAACAACAACAACAATATCAACAACAACAACAATATCAACAACAACAACAATATCAACAACAACAACAATATCAACAACAACAACAATATCAACAACAACAACAATATCAACAACAACAACAATATCAACAACAACAACAATATCAACAACAACAACAATATCAACAACAACAACAATATCAACAACAACAACAATATCAACAACAACAACAATATCAACAACAACAACAACAACAACAACAACAACAATATCAACAACAACAACAACAACAACAACAACAACAACAACAACAACAACAACAACAACAACAACAACAACAACAACAACAACAACAACAACAACAACAACAACAACAACAACAACAACAACAACAACAACAACAACAACAACAACAACAACAACAACAACAACAACAACAACAACAACAACAACAACAACAACAACAACAACAACAACAACAACAACAACAACAACAACAACAACAACAACAACAACAACAACAACAACAACAACAACAACAACAACAACAACAACAACAACAACAACAACAACAACAACAACAACAACAACAACAACAACAACAACAACAACAACAACAACAACAACAACAACAACAACAACAACAACAACAACAACAACAACAACAACAACAACAACAACAACAACAACAACAACAACAACAACAACAACAACAACAACAACAACAACAACAACAACAACAACAACAACAACAACAACAACAACAACAACAACAACAACAACAACAACAACAACAACAACAACAACAACAACAACAACAACAACAACAACAACAACAACAACAACAACAACAACAACAACAACAACAACAACAACAACAACAACAACAACAACAACAACAACAACAACAACAACAACAACAACAACAACAACAACAACAACAACAACAACAACAACAACAACAACAACAACAACAACAACAACAACAACAACAACAACAACAACAACAACAACAACAACAACAACAACAACAACAACAACAACAACAACAACAACAACAACAACAACAACAACAACAACAACAACAACAACAACAACAACAACAACAACAACAACAACAACAACAACAACAACAACAACAACAACAACAACAACAACAACAACAACAACAACAACAACAACAACAACAACAACAACAACAACAACAACAACAACAACAACAACAACAACAACAACAACAACAACAACAACAACAACAACAACAACAACAACAACAACAACAACAACAACAACAACAACAACAACAACAACAACAACAACAACAACAACAACAACAACAACAACAACAACAACAACAACAACAACAACAACAACAACAACAACAACAACAACAACAACAACAACAACAACAACAACAACAACAACAACAACAACAACAACAACAACAACAACAACAACAACAACAACAACAACAACAACAACAACAACAACAACAACAACAACAACAACAACAACAACAACAACAACAACAACAACAACAACAACAACAACAACAACAACAACAACAACAACAACAACAACAACAACAACAACAACAACAACAACAACAACAACAACAACAACAACAACAACAACAACAACAACAACAACAACAACAACAACAACAACAACAACAACAACAACAACAACAACAACAACAACAACAACAACAACAACAACAACAACAACAACAACAACAACAACAACAACAACAACAACAACAACAACAACAACAACAACAACAACAACAACAACAACAACAACAACAACAACAACAACAACAACAACAACAACAACAACAACAACAACAACAACAACAACAACAACAACAACAACAACAACAACAACAACAACAACAACAACAACAACAACAACAACAACAACAACAACAACAACAACAACAACAACAACAACAACAACAACAACAACAACAACAACAACAACAACAACAACAACAACAACAACAACAACAACAACAACAACAACAACAACAACAACAACAACAACAACAACAACAACAACAACAACAACAACAACAACAACAACAACAACAACAACAACAACAACAACAACAACAACAACAACAACAACAACAACAACAACAACAACAACAACAACAACAACAACAACAACAACAACAACAACAACAACAACAACAACAACAACAACAACAACAACAACAACAACAACAACAACAACAACAACAACAACAACAACAACAACAACAACAACAACAACAACAACAACAACAACAACAACAACAACAACAACAACAACAACAACAACAACAACAACAACAACAACAACAACAACAACAACAACAACAACAACAACAACAACAACAACAACAACAACAACAACAACAACAACAACAACAACAACAACAACAACAACAACAACAACAACAACAACAACAACAACAACAACAACAACAACAACAACAACAACAACAACAACAACAACAACAACAACAACAACAACAACAACAACAACAACAACAACAACAACAACAACAACAACAACAACAACAACAACAACAACAACAACAACAACAACAACAACAACAACAACAACAACAACAACAACAACAACAACAACAACAACAACAACAACAACAACAACAACAACAACAACAACAACAACAACAACAACAACAACAACAACAACAACAACAACAACAACAACAACAACAACAACAACAACAACAACAACAACAACAACAACAACAACAACAACAACAACAACAACAACAACAACAACAACAACAACAACAACAACAACAACAACAACAACAACAACAACAACAACAACAACAACAACAACAACAACAACAACAACAACAACAACAACAACAACAACAACAACAACAACAACAACAACAACAACAACAACAACAACAACAACAACAACAACAACAACAACAACAACAACAACAACAACAACAACAACAACAACAACAACAACAACAACAACAACAACAACAACAACAACAACAACAACAACAACAACAACAACAACAACAACAACAACAACAACAACAACAACAACAACAACAACAACAACAACAACAACAACAACAACAACAACAACAACAACAACAACAACAACAACAACAACAACAACAACAACAACAACAACAACAACAACAACAACAACAACAACAACAACAACAACAACAACAACAACAACAACAACAACAACAACAACAACAACAACAACAACAACAACAACAACAACAACAACAACAACAACAACAACAACAACAACAACAACAACAACAACAACAACAACAACAACAACAACAACAACAACAACAACAACAACAACAACAACAACAACAACAACAACAACAACAACAACAACAACAACAACAACAACAACAACAACAACAACAACAACAACAACAACAACAACAACAACAACAACAACAACAACAACAACAACAACAACAACAACAACAACAACAACAACAACAACAACAACAACAACAACAACAACAACAACAACAACAACAACAACAACAACAACAACAACAACAACAACAACAACAACAACAACAACAACAACAACAACAACAACAACAACAACAACAACAACAACAACAACAACAACAACAACAACAACAACAACAACAACAACAACAACAACAACAACAACAACAACAACAACAACAACAACAACAACAACAACAACAACAACAACAACAACAACAACAACAACAACAACAACAACAACAACAACAACAACAACAACAACAACAACAACAACAACAACAACAACAACAACAACAACAACAACAACAACAACAACAACAACAACAACAACAACAACAACAACAACAACAACAACAACAACAACAACAACAACAACAACAACAACAACAACAACAACAACAACAACAACAACAACAACAACAACAACAACAACAAC
>CAXFZM010000455.1:0-57712 GCA_964007475.1 Hybos culiciformis
GTAATTGTTCTTTTGGAAAAGGTGTGTGTTGTTGATTTTAGGCCTTTTCCAAAAGGATGTTGTTGTTGTTGTTCAAACAACTTACTTTTTTTTAAAAACTTATTTTTGTGCAAAAAAAATTATCCGTTTAGCATCCAAACTTATATAAAAAGCATTGAAACTTCTATAAATATATATATATATATATATATTATTAAGAAGACTAACCTTGGATTTGAAATTTAACAAAAAAATGAAAAAAAATGAGAAAAAAAATGAAAAAAAAATCTGAATCAAAAAGTAAAAAAAAATTTGAGACATAAAGTCAGTTGACTTTATGTCCCTTTTGAATGAGACATAAAGTCAGTTGACTTTATGTCTCAAAAATTGAGACATAAAGTCAACTGACTTTATGTCCTGTTGATGTTGTGACACCCCACCACTTATACTATGGTAAAAAAAACTTTCACAAACTTTCATTTATAATTATTTAAAAAATTTTCATTCAAAATTATTAAAATTTTTCTCAAAAAAAAAATTTTCAAAAAAAATTTCATCTGAAGTTAATAAATTAATGTACCAAAACAATTTTCATTTAAAATTAATAAAAGAACTTCCAAAAAAAAATTTCAAAAAATTTTTATCTGAAGTTAATAGAGAAATGAAAATTAATAAAAACTTTTACCAAGAAAAAAAAATTTAAAATTTTTCATTTAAAGTTCATAAAAATTATTAAAAAAAAATTTAAAATTAAATACCAAAAAATTTGTTTGATGTACAAAAAATTTAATTTATTTTATGTAAATGTCATCTGACCTTGTTAAATTTTCTTAATTAGTTTGTTTTATATCTTCTCTGTCAATAATATCTATGTTGTTTCATGCGTTATGTTGTTGTTGTGTTATGCTTAATAATTATTGCTGTTGCTTGCAGTTGTTATTGTTGTAACAGGGCACTGTTAATGTTGCTGTTGTAAGTAGAACTTGTATTGATATTGTTATTTTTGATGTAGCTTGTTGCCCTAAAATTTTAAAAGAAATAAAGGCTAGCATCAGTATTTATAATAATGGAATTAAAAATTTTTGTTTAAAAATTTTTTTTCTTTTTTTTTTTTTTTCTTTTTTTTCTGAAAGTTATATTTTTAGTTCACTGATAGTCTTTTTTTTTTTTTTTTTTCAGAAAAAAAAGGAACATTTTCTTTGTAATATAAAATTCAAAAAAAAAATTTTTTTTTTTTTCTTTTTTTTTTTTCAAAAATTATTTGTTTCAAAAATTATTTGTTTTCTTTAGTAACGGTTTTTTCTTTTTAATTATTTTTCCACTTTTATTTTCCAGTGACTTTAATTTATCATTGGATTTGACGTTGAGGTGTCACCTTCAAAGATTTATCTCTTTTTTTTTTTTTTTTTTTTTTTTTTCGTTTTAGCCGCCCTATTTTTAACCGCTATTATTTTTCTATTTTTCTATAATTATTTTTTATTGTATTTTGTTTTTGTTATATTAATTATTATTTTCAAGCAGTAAAATTTTCAGGTAGGTAAGTAAAATTTTCCCTCCTTTTCTTTTTTTTTTTTTTTTTTTTAAGTAAATTTTTTAGGCACTTTCTCCAAAAATTTTTTATTTTAGTCCAAATTTTTATTTAATTTAAGTTTTAAATTTTTTTTTTTTCAAGCAATTTTTCCTTTTGTTTTTCTTTTTTTTTTTTTTCAAATAATTAGTAATTTTTATTTTCACTCTTATTTTCTATTTTAATTTTCTATTTTAATTTTAATTTTTATTTTAGTTCAAATTTTTATCCAATCTAAGTTTTAAACTTTTTCAAGCAACTCCTCCCTTTTGGTTTTTTTTTTTTTTTTTTTTTTCAAATAATTAGCAATTTCCACTTTCACTCTTATTTTCTAATTTAATTTTCTATTTTAATTTTAAAATTAATTAAACTTCTTTTTTTTTTTGAACTAACAACAAATTTATTAGTTTTATTTACTTTTATTTTTAAATTTTTATTTTTTATTTTTTTTTTTTTTTTTTTTTCACACAATCAGACTTTTGTTGAGAATAAGAAGAAATTTATTTTTCAGTTTTTTTTTTTTTTTTTTTCATCATAAATATTTTTATTTCCCGAGAAATAATAAAAATTTCTTAAAAGAAAATAATTTTTTATTATTTTTCGGTGTCACGGTCGATAATATAATTAAAGCAATTAAGGTTCAAAATAATGTTGAGATAAAAGAAATAAGATGTCTTAAAATTTATCAATCTTTTAAAAGGAGCTCTGTTTATAACGCAATTATCGAATTAGATGGAAAAGCTTTTGAAAAAATCATGAATATGGGTAAAATTAATATAGAGTGGGATCGTTGCTTAGTTTATGAAAGTATAAATGTACTTCGTTGCTTGAACTGCTATGGATACAATCATAAAGCAGCTAACTGTACAGTGGGAAAGCTCTGTTATAAATGTGGGTCAAAGGATCATTTAGGGAAAGAATGTACTGGCCATAATAATCAATGTATTAATTGCATTCGAGCGAATAATGAACTAGGGTTAAAAGTTGATGTTAATCATCATACTTTAAGTGTAGACTGTCCATCTTATGTGAGGAGGCTTAATGTTGTAAAACAAAGAACTGCGTACTAGCAATTAAACAGCATTGAAGGGGTTTATTTAAACGATCAAGGAGTATTTAATAATTTTTGTGAAATAGAATATATGGCTCTAAATAATGATTATGATTTTATTGGTATAAGTGAAACTCATCTAACAAACATGGATGATAACACTTTAGTTAATATACATAGCTACAATATAATTAGAATGGATTCAACATCTCGACATACTGGTGGATGTTTGTTCTATATTAGTAGAATTTGGAATTACGAAATTATTAAAAGCATTAATGTCGGTTTGGATTTTTGGATTTTAATGGTAAAAATATATAAACCCGGTTATGAGTTGTACTTGGTGACAATATATAGAGCTCCCCATTCTCTTAGTTTAAGTTGTACATTTTTTGATCAGTTTGAAATTTTAATGGATACATTAGCTAAAATAAATTCTAAAGTAATAATAATGGGAGATTTTAATATTAATTGGAAAAATAATAATAGTACTAGTAATAAAATAAAAGAAATAATTAATGATAGTGGTTTTAAGCAAATTGTAGATCAATATACTAGAATTACTAAGGATACTAAGACTCTTATTGATTACATTATTGTTAATGATAAATACAATATTAACTTTTTAGTGAATAGTGACTGGAAAATTAGTGATCATGAAACACTTAAAATTACAATTAATACTAATTCGGTTAAAACAAATGCAATAAAAGAAATAAAATATATGAGCTATGATAAAGAAAAATTTTTAAGAAAAATAATAAGAAGTGATTTACTAAACATATATTACAGCAATTGTAATATAAAAGCTGAAAAATTTAGTGAGACATTAAAGAATTTAGTAAATGAATTATGTAAAAAAAAAATTATTAATAAAAAAAAGAATTCTTGGTTATAATAAGAAAAGAAAAAATAAAACAATACAGAATTGCATCGATATGTAATAATGAATTTGAATGGCTAAAATATAAACAAATTAGAAATAATTTTAAGAATAAATTAAATAGTGCTAAAAATAATTATGTATCTAAAAAAATCGATGGTATAAACGATCAGAAAAATATGTGGAAATCCATCAAAAGTGTTGGTTTTGAATGAAGAAAAATCAGGAATTACTGAGATAAATTTTAATGGCGAGATTCACAGAGATAATAATATTATTGCTAATAAATTTAATAAATATTTTTTGGAAAGTGTAGAAGAAATAAACAGTAGCATTCCTTCTAGACAATATAAAAATTATATAAGTGACATTGTTACGCAATTCAAATTAAAACAGATTTGTCTCAATCAGTTAAAAAATGTTATAAAAGATCTTAATAATAAAAAAGATATAAATCTATTAAATGCTGCAATGCTTAATGACTGTTTTGATTTGATTGGTGAAAATCTTCTGAGCATAATTAACTGTTCGCTTGAAAGTGGTGTTTTCCCTGAAGTCTGGGAGGAGTCATTAATAATTCCTGTACAAAAAGTTACTAATACCAATAAGTGTAATGAGTTCCGCCCAGTTAACATGATTTCGTTAGAGTCAAAAATCCTTGAGAAAATAGTTTACAGCCAATTAGAAGGTTATTTAGAAAATAATGGTTTACTGACAGGTTATCAGTCTGGATTTAGAAAAGGGCATAGCTGTGAATCGTTATTAAACTTAGTTATAACTAATTGGAAAGAAGCAGTTAATGATAAAAAAATTATAGTAGCAGTATTTCTAGATCTGAGCAGAGCCTTTGAAACTGTAGATCGTAAGATTTTGTTGGAAAAAATGAAAAAATATGGCATCTTAGGAACTGAATTTAAATGGTTCGAATCCTACTTGAATCATAGAAGACAGAGAACAAAAGTTAATGACGTTGTGTCTGATGCTATTGATGTTCTGTTGGGAGTGCCACAGGGTTCGGTTCTTGGGGTATTACTATTTTTGATTTATGTTAATGATATGGAAATGGCATTGGAAGTGGCTTCTTTGGTGTTATTTGCAGATGATGCGCTTATTTATGTTGTGGGTGACTCTGTAGAGGAGTTCATTTATTAAATAATGATTTAGAAAGGCTTAATGAATGGTTCGAAATCAACAAGTTAAAATTAAATATAAATAAAACCAACTCTACTATTACAAATCTAACTATTTTTACTGACTATGTCGCTAGAAATTTAGATAATTCCTCTCAGGTTGATTGCATTTTTACGGATTTCACAAAAGCCTTTGATAAAATTGGACATACTACCATTCTATCACAAATGTCTAAATTAGGTATAGATAACTATTTAATCTCTTGGTCTCACTCATATCTAATCGATCGTCAATCCTCTGTTGTCCTCAATGGCAGTAAATCTTCGCCAATTTTTCCCTCTTCTGGAGTTCCTCAGGGATCCATTTTAGGACCCCTGATATTTTCAATATTTGTGAACGATCTATGTTCGAATTTTACCTCCCCCTCACTGCAGTTCGCCGATGATCTTAAAATTTTTCGTAAAATTGATAGTATTCGAGACTGTACACTACTACAGAAAGACCTTGAATGGCTTATTGCCTGGTGTATAAAATTCGGTTTACCATTAAATTATAATAAATGTACAGTTCTCAGCTTTTCTAGGAAAACATCTCCTATACTCTTTGATTATCAGCTAAGTGCACATATTCTAAAAAGAGTAACCGAACAAAAGGACCTTGGCATAATTTTCGACTCTAAACTCACTTTTAATTCCCACGTTTGCCTCATTTTTAATAAAGCCAGCCGCCTTTTAGGTTTCGTTTTCCGTATTGGTAAAAAATTTAAATCGTTATCCACCTTCATATGTTTGTATTACTCATTAATTCGTAGTGTTCTTGAATATGGATCCGTCATTTGGAACCCTTTTTATAATGTGTATAAATCTAAAGTTGAAAGGATTCAAAGAAAATTCACTAGATTTTTATTTTTCAAATTTGGTCTACAAGAAGATAATTACAGCGATAGACTTCGCACTCTGAATATGGTGTGACTTTGTCAGAGACGGCTTATATTAGATGAATTATTCTTAATTAAAATAACTTCTGGATTGACTTCTGTTCCTTGTCTCTACCAAAATTTGAATTTTTATAATCCCGCCAGACCAACTAGACTAAATTTAACGTTCTCTCTCCCTCATTCAAGGACAAACTTATTGGCTAAGAGCCCAATGATAAGAATTCAATTTAGTCACAACGAGTTTTTTAATTCTGTAGTTGATGTTTCTGATAATAATACATTAGGTCTCAAAAATCTAGTTAAACGCACTGCTTCTCAACTTCCCGTTTACGTATAATCTCACACTTGATATTCTTGAATTTCATGGCTAAGCTCATTTTGTGATATGGTGAGCATAATTGGTTAATTGGTTAGGTACTCGTAGTTTTATGTTAATATTGTATAAGTATTTGAAGTAATATTTTCACTTGAATTTAGTCAAACTCTGAATTTTTTTTTTTTTTTTTGGACTTTATTCTTTAAATTTGTTTATTTTTTGAATTTTTAAACAATCTTTTATAAATATTATCTATAGTTTTCATATAAGTTGTTAAATTAAAAGAAAGACTTATAAAACATTGTATATTTACATAATTAAAATAATTGATAATAATGTCATCATAATGTCTTAGTTGTAAAGGATAAATGTATATCTAATCCTAATCTCTATAAATTAAGGAATTTTTTGTATGAAATATGAATATTAAATAAACAATTTTAAAAAAAAAAAAAAAAAAATTTATCTATAGTTTGTAAATTTTATAATTAGTCCTTAGCTTACTTTTATATACCTAAACTTTTGTAAAAAGTAAAATCCAAATAGCTTGTAATTAGTTTAATATTAAACTGTTAGCTGTTAATTGAATAAAATAAAAAATAAAAAAAATAAAAAAAATAAAATAAAAATAAAATAAACTCTATGGTGATTAACGCCGATTCCAGTCCAGATATTAAAATTGACAATATGAAAATAAAAGTAGTAAAGGAAATCAAATATTTAGGAGTAATGATTGATTATAAATTAAACTTTAAATCTCATATTGATTATATATGTAAAAAAATAGCCAAAAAAACTTACTTCTTTACGCGAATTAGAAATAAAATGTCTCTCTTAACATCAATTAAGGTTTACAATGTTCTAGTGAAACCACATTTCGAGTATTGTTCATCGATTCTATTCACATACAACATTCAAGATAAAAATAGGCTTCAAAGATTACATAACAAGGGCATGAGATGTATATTAAAAATGAACAGGTTCACTCCAAGACAACATATTTTACATACATTAAGATGGCTTAGTGTTAACCAAAGAATTCAATATAATATGTTAATAATGATATACAAAATAAAAATTGGTTTATTGCCGACGTACTTAAGTAGTCAACTTGCGTATGTGGGAGAGGTTCAACGTCACTATTTAAGAAATTCAAACCACTTCAGAGTTAACAACATCAGAGGTTATAGAAACAAAAACATGCTTATGCATAAGGGTTTGATTCTTTTTAACGAACTGCCAAATTGTCTGAAGAAAATAAATAGTATAGTGCAGTTCAAAAAGAAGTTGATACCTTATGTCAAAGAAAAATTCGAATAAATATAGGGATAATTATTGATGTATTTTTTATAATTGATTATATTAATAGTAAATTTTACTAAATAATTAAATAAATAAAAAAAAAAAAAAAAAAAATAATTCTTTAAACGTCAATTAAAATTAATTAATTCAGAATGAATTTTATATTTTCAAATAGGTTGCAAAATTTCAAAGTGGAACTTATGAAACTTCTCAAATATGTTGCAAAAATTTCAAAGTGGAATTTATGAAATTTGTCAGCAAAAATTTGAAAGTGAAATTTATAAAATTTCTAAAAATGTTTTAAATTATTCAATGAAAACTACTTATTTCAAACAATTATTTACTTATTCCTAATTGATTGATTTCGGCTGGTATGGTTTATTTAATTAAATGTACTTACCTATTTTTACAAAAAGACAGCTGACGACACGACGAACGATGACACGACGAACGATGACACGATGAACGGTGACACGATGACTCTTGACTACTTTTCTTTTAAATGGTGATAAATGGTATTTCGATTTATCTTAAATCTGGCTCGAACCAAAGAAATTATAAGTCAAGAATGGCCTTATGAAAAAAAATGACCCCAGTTTTTGTTTGCAATGATGTTCCCAGTTTAATCTCCGATGGCATAAAAAATGTAAACCAACTAAAGAAAATGTGAACCAAATAAAAAAGGAATGTTATTATTACTTTTTTATTATATCGTAATAAAAAACAATAATAGTTTTTATTTTTTTTTTTAATTAAATATATTTAAACTTCTTTTGATTTTGAAATTAATTAATAATTCTATAAAGCTTGGTAGGAATCTTTTAATGAATTAATTAAAAATAATTCTCGAAAAAGTTTAACATTAAAAAAATTAAGATAATGCACAATAAGTACAAAATTAAAACAATTAAATATTAAAAAGAAAAAATTTTAGCATAGATTAAGAATATAGAAAGATTTATAGCTTCATACAACATTTTTTCAGCCTTTTTTGGTATTTTTATGTGAAGGTGTTAGTAAAACTAAATAAAATTCTTTTCAAATATTGATAATTATCACGGATGTGTTTTATTTTTTTACTAAACATTCACATAAAAATACCAAAAATAATGTTGTATGAAGCTATAAATCTTTCTGTATTCTTAATCTATGGTTTTAGGTAAGTTTAATTTTTATAAATTTTTTTACGCATATTAGATTAAAACAATTTCTTCCATTTTCACAAAAAAATTGCTTACAATATATTTTCTTTGTTTTCTGAATTTCTCATGGGTAATATGATTCTCAAAATTAAGATGCTACATAGAACTTCTTACTATTAAATTCAATACCTCTATTTAAAAAAAATCTTTAATCAAATTTTGAATGCATTTCAGTTGTTATTTCAGGAAAAAAATCTCTAACAGACTCATAAAATTGAAAACTTTTGGCTTCTAAATCGAACCTAACATTAACATTGTTCAAATATGTAAAAAAAACTGAGAAACACTCTGCAATATTTAAATTACAAAATAAATTGAGTAGCAAAAACTTTTATTTCAAATTAATAGATATCATGAGAAATGTTGGTGATACTATTTTACTTCGATTACTTCGATCATGATTTAGTTGCGATATTATTTGATAAAATTAATAATTGAACAATATTTACCATAAAATTATTTGATTCCGGGAATAAAAGAACAGAAAACATTAAACAAGCCGACAACAACATAACAAGTTAAAAAAAATTACAGGACAATAGGAACTAACATTTTTTGTTCTATTTTCAGATTGAAATTTGAGAATTATTTTTCAAGAACATATGTTATTTTTCCTTATTTTTGTTTTTATAGTTTATTTTCATTAATAAATTAAGTAAAAACATACTCTCTTATATAATTAATGAAAATAAAATTGCAATTATGAATATATATTATTCACTTCAAGAATAAAAATTATTATTTTCACAAATTTTAAACTATTGTATTCATTTTTACTAGAAAATTTGATGTTAATTTTTTTTGGAACTTCATTGCAAACAAAAACTTGACCCCCTAACTTTTTCTCTTTCTTTAAATAAATATATATGAAAAATGAAAGGGACAAAAAATTCAAAGGCCATTCTTGATTTATAATTTCTTTGGCTCGAACTGACCAAAATGTTAAGTCAGGATGACTTTGCTGGTTCATTCATTTTTCTGGATCTTTCTTCTTAGTTGATGGACATTTCCATCTGGTGAAATTGTGGACTGTATAGTTTTCGTTTTTGGTACCTAACCTTCTTGGTGGACATTGAATTGAATAATAACACAAATCTGATTTTAATTTACTTATATTTTATTATAATTCAATGGGTTGCAATTATTTACATTTAATTAATTTTTAATTTTTAAATTAAAAATTTTACAATTTTGAGGTTCTTTCTCGTTCTATAAAAATTCCAAAACCAGGGTTACCAACCTTTTCAAATGTTTCCCCCTAAAAAAATAAAATTTCCCCCTAAAAAACCCCTAAATTTTTTTTTATAGATATTATAACAGCTATACTTATATACCTATGAGGATTTCAAATAGATGCTTGAAGAAAAATATATAACGCACATCGTAAATTATATAAATAATAAAATTATTTATTTATAATAAAATTAGCAAATAAGGTATCTTATGAAATGCAATCAAAAATATTACAAATGTCATCTAAATCTTCGCTTTTCAGATCATACATCATACCCCTAAAAAAAACCCCTGAAACAAATTACCCCCTAAAAATCCCTCTGTCAACAAAAAAAACCCCTAAGTTGGTAACGCTGTCCAAAACTTGAATATTAATGTAAAAAAATGACAAGCTGTCATAAAAAATTGAGTTATTTTATTAGCCGACTCAGCTAAGCTAATTTAATTATGTTGCTACAACAACATTTACTTGCACCTTACAAGGTAGTTACATTTAAATTCTACAAAATCAAAGTTAAGCTAAATATTTATATTTTAAATTTATAAAATTGTTACAATCGTAACAACATATATAATATGCAAAATTTAGTTTATTATTTTTATGTATAATAAAAAAAATAAAAAGCATTATAGTACTCATATCATGTACCATGAAACTTTTGAATTTACCAATAATAATAATAATAATAATAACATTAAAATCTGTTGAACGGATTTTCAGAAAATAATGATATACATACTTATAAAATAATATTGATAACCAAAAAATATAATTCTAATAAAATTATTTTTCCAAACAACCAGAAGTATAATTAACATACTTTCAACCGGGTGTTACCCGAATCGCCGAAAGACATTTCGCAAAAAGACATTTTGCCTAATTCCATTTGGCAAAAAAGACACTTCGCAAAAGAACCATTTCGCAAAACGGATAGTTAACAAACGTTCGCTTTAGCTTAATGAGACAGTTAACAACTTTCAGGTTAGCATAAGGACATTTCGCAACTACTACTTTTGGCAAAATATACATTTCGCAACTACCCTTTTTGGCGTAATTACGCCAAAAAGGGTAGTTGCGAAATGTATATTTTGCATTCACTAAAATATGTTGCATTATCATAAATGCATATTATTAAATTAAACAATTCCAATTATATGCATTTTAATTTTAAGAAATTTTATTGAATTTTTAATATCTGTTTTTTTAAGTTAATACAAATCCAATTTGTAAATATAAGAAATAATATTAAAAAATTAATACTTAATATATATTTTTTTAATATTCAATACGTACATAACCAGTATAATTATTTCAATTTTAAATTCTCGGCAATCAAAAATAATAGTTTGACTTCCCTATAATCGTCTTTTCTTTTCAAAATATTTTAAATTTTTTTATCTTTTAAGTAATATTTTGTTTTTTTTTACTGCTGGTGGCCCACCCATTTCAAATTTTTTTTTTACAGTTAAAAAAAGCCTTTAATATTCTATTCATCATATTTGTGCAGTAAAAAGAAATTTGTTAAACTATACTTTTGCGAAGTGACTCAATTAATATAATGTTGTGAATTGGTATTTTGAGAAATATCTTTTTGCGAAGTGTCGCATTAGGCCAAATGGAATTTTGTTAAAGAGTTTTTTTTGCGAAATGGAGATTTGCGAAACATACAAATTTGATAAGTGGCTTTCGGCCAAATAGACTTTTGCAATATGGAATTTGCAAAGAGGCTCGCTCGCCTTTCAACCTATTTTTCTCGTATTCGGTTTTTATGTACATACTATATTTTTCACTATGAGTGCAGAATTGAATTATTAGATTATTAGATTATTAGACTATTAAATCAACTTTTTTAACTTACACTTAAAAATTTAACTTAAATTTCCATAGCAATTTCACTTTGATGGACAATGTACCCTACGACCTTACATATCTTGGTGTTAAAGCATCTTATCCATTTTAACAGCGTTCATCTGAATGCAAATCTTTTATGTTATTATGTTGATAGAATTTTTTACAATATTATAGGTTTATATTGTAAACATTTTCAACGAAAAAAAAGTTTTTCGATTACTGCGCTAAGGTTTTATTTTTATTGCGGTACTATTAAATTTCCGGATGTAAATTTAATTAAACTTTAGTCAAGTACTGTCGGTATTTTATTAATATATTCTAAATAATTTTTATATTATTCTTTTTTTAAGATTCATATATATGTATTTTTGCAATCCGTATTCCCATACATTTGTACATCATAATGTCTCATAATAATCACGGAATTATTGATTGCCAAAAAACACCTATGTTATAACAGGGAAATTCGTTATTATAAAATTATGATATCAAAAATTTATTTGAAAAATTGTATTTTATTGACTTAATAGCTATTCCTAATCAAAAAGTACAAAATTTTATCCTCAAATTTATTATATTCTGCAATTAGGTGTAATTTAACTATAAAATTTATGATGGTTACGTGACGGTCTTACAATTAAATAAATTATTGTTTATATTTTTAGGTAAAAATTTATTTAAATTATATTTTTGGTAAAATTTGCGATAAAAATTGGCAATATATAAATGTATATAATATCATAAACATAAAAAACATAACGATAAGGATTTACAAAAAATGTTTTATTTTTTCATTGTACCTTTATACTTAATTTATAATATTTTGAAAGGCAAAAAACATATTAAAAATACCAAACCAATAGTTTTTTGAGGCTTTTTACCTCAAAAAGAAGCTAGAACATTTAAATAAGCAGAAAAAATATATAATAATTACCGGAACTTTACATAAATTCCTAAAATTTCAAAGCGGCAGTTCTCTATTTTAAGGTTATAAATATATTAAGCGACTATTTCTTATTTTATTATTATATTTTTTTTCCATCATATGCAAAAAATTAAGAAATGTAGCAACAGATCTAAAAATATAAAGATTTTACTGTAATAATTATGTTAATAATGTAACTTTAGTCTTCAATTGTAGTTGAACAAAAATTACTACTTGTGTATAAATCGTATATATTTATAACATACATAATACTATTCAATTGTGTATATAACTTCTACAAAACGTTTTCATAAATTTTGACATTCATATAAATTATTAATGATTATATTCCAGTTAGATAGATAAAAAAAAATGTATTTCCTGAATTTAAATATAAAACGTAATTCTTATTGAATAAAACTGTCCCTTAAAAATGTGTAATTTAATTAATTACATTATATAAAAAAAAATTCGAAAGTTTAGGAGTAAACAAATCAAAAGAACATTTAAATCTTATAAAGATAAAAGTTTAAAAATTATTTTTTCTTTTCTTTTTTCAATCCTTTTTTTTATAAAACTGATGAAACTGCATAGTAATATAACGTCTGCTGAGAAATGAAACAATGTATAATGAAAAGTATAGTTTCGAGTAAATTGAGTTTAAAGATTTTTTGGGAAAAAAAAAATTAGAAAAGTGGTCAGAACTTCAAAAATTTATAATCGAAATATTTTAAATCAATGTATCATATTTTTGAAAGTTTTTCTGATTTGCTTACATTGATATAATTTTGAAAATTTAAATTATGTACTTAGAAATTTTAGCTTGAAGTTAGGTCGCATCTCATACATTGTTTTACTTTTAAAGTATTTTCTATGTAAAACATTATACATTGTTTTATTTTGTTTTTTTTGTATGGTATACATCATTTTAATTTTAATTATACGTTATTTCATTTTTTAAAAATATATTTTTACTCCATTTTAAAATTAAAAAAAATAACTTATGTTAAACGTTCATATAAAAAGTAACATTTTATTTAGAACATAAACTAAAAAAAGTAAATTCATTACTATTAAAAAATAAAAAACAAAAATTTGGTTTCAAATCACATTTTTAAATTAACATTTGATGTAAATTAATTATTATAAATTAAATTATAATTCGATATCATCTTCTGAATAATTCGGCTCATCCAGACGGTCTTTTTTTACATCCTTTTCTGGAATGCTTTCGTAAAACTGTTGGACACTAGCCGGCAAAAGTCCATTGCGGCATAGCGAAACTAAATCTTTCTTTATTTATTTCCAGCTGTTTGTCGTATTTGGTTTTAAGTTTAAGTAATTGTGCTGTAACTTTACGTTTTCGTTTAGTTTGTGCAAGGTCAATTGTAGAAAAATTACCTTCCCAATCAGTCTTATATTCTATTGAATCTAAATTTGACTTAGATACCTTTAGAATTTTCACTTTAAGCCAAGAAACTTTATTTCCAGTTGAATTCATTTGAAGTTCATGTTTAAATGAGCTAAATAATTCTTTCAAATTGTAAAAATCAGAAAACTGAAGTTCTTTCACAACATAGGGATTTTTACGTCTTGCAATTCGCAAAATTGTAGGCCATTCAGTTGGAGAATGTATTGATATGCCCTTCTTCGCTTTTTCAATAGTTGAATGCATAGAGTCCACCTCCATTTGCGTATGTCCAGGCTCAAGATATTTTAATTCAATCGTATCAAAATCGAAAACTCTATTGCAATGAGCAAGAAGTGCGGCAATGTATCTGTAAATGTAATTAATAAAAATAAAGTTATTTTAAATAAATATAAATTTTATAGTACTGAGTTTCAAAGTTTTAAAAAGCTTTTAAAGGTATTTTATAATGTCTCATTTATTTTTATGTCAAAGCTTTATAAAACTTTTGAAGCTGCATTTGAAATTAGTGAGACATTTCCGATTTCACCTAATATGGTTATGATAACAATCAAACGTATAAATTATGAACATTATTATACATACCTATTTCGATTTTGTCCTCCACAACAATCAGAGTATAAAATGACGTGTTTAATAATTACAGGAATTGTTCGAAGATGCTTAAATAAAATGGAGCCAATTTCATCCGATCCTCTTTCACCATTTGTTTCCATCCAAAAGTTACAATATCCTTGCTTGGTTACTAAATCATATAACGTTAAGTTATATGACGCAAACTTTCTCGTATAATAAAATGAACTGACATTCGAGCATGGCGCGTATAGAACGGATTGTAAATCGAAGGTGTAAACTTTTATTCTATCATTTTTCTCAGCTTTACATTTGTCCTTATCTTTTTCAATTCTAGCAAGGTCCTTATTTTTTATGTGCTGTTGGTATTCTTCTTCTAATAAGCCTTTATCTATAATATTTTTATATTGCTCACATTTTTTGCATGCATCTTTTTTTGGAACATGAAATGAGTAATTAAATTCCGTATTGAAAATTCTTCGGTAAGTATGTTCGCCTAGCTTATTTTCGGAGTATTTTTCCTTATATAAATAGTACATTTTTTTAATATTTAAATTGCTTGCTAAATACATTCGTTTCGAATTTTTCCTAGTGTAATGCGATTCAACACATGGAAATGATTTTATGTGCTCTCTAACTGACTCTTCAATTTGAGGATTAATTTTTTTTGCATTGCGCTGCAAACCACGATTATCTTTATCGACAGGTTTTTCTAATTTTTCTCTATTTTTTACAATCATTACCATTGTATCCGAAATATTTAATGTCGCGAGATAAAATTTTTTACATACCATTTCTTTATTTAGAATATACAAAAATGTAAAATTTCTTCTCGATTGCCCTGTCAATTTTCTTTTGCATGTCTTAAGTATAACAGTATGATTAATAAATAATCTTTGTTTTCCATAATCGCTTAGATCCCAAAATGCTTTATTAATATTCATTCTTACATCTTGTGGAAATTTTTCGTGACATTTAAATTTGCAAGTACAAATACACGATTTCGGATCCTTTGATCTTATTAATTTTCCAGTTTTTGTTTCGTATTCCCGACCGCTATTTCTCTTAATTTTTCTCTGTTTTTGAATCCATTGATTTTCATTTCGCTTTCGTTTTCTAACATTTTTATAAAGATTGTTTGTAATGTCTTCTTCATTTGTGTTGCTTGCATGTCTAGTAATGTCTTCTTCATTTGTGTTGCTTGAATGTCTCGATAATTTCTTTAATGCAACAAATTCATCTTCACTTTCACTGGATTCATCAGATATGGATAAAGATCTGGGTTTATATTCATCGCAAGAATCAGAACTAAAATCTGCTAATTCATTTTCAATGTCACTATTATTAATTTCACTACTATTCATTATTTTTTTTCTTATAAAAGACTTTGGTTATTAGTTTAACTGCTGATTACTCAATGAGTTATTATTATAAAACAAGTGTTATATTTCTTTTTTATCATCTTATGAAGATGCATGAAAGAACACGACACAAATGCGGGATTCTTCTCAATACTTTTTCAATACCTACTAATTTAAAAATCTACAATGAATGTATAACAAAAAAAGAATAAAATAACTGTTAATCATTGTATACATTGTTCAAATTAATTGAATATCTATAAGAAATAATTCAAATTTGAAAATTAAAACAACGTATGCAACAATATCAAGTAACGTATGCTCTTTATACAGCATTTTAATTTCTTCTTTATTAAAAAAATTCTTTTTTGTTGATTTTTAAAACAACGTATTGTATTCTTAAGTTCTTTAATAACATTTTAACTCATGGAATGGTGTTGAAAGAAATAATGTAAAAGTAGTATACAGCGTTTCATTTTTTTTGAAAAACAAAAAATTATATAGAATTTTTTTGCAAAACGATGTACAGATTTATAAGTCGTTTTAATTTTCATCAAAGTTTTATGTTAAAAAGTAGAAAGACGTAAACATATTTTACACTGTTTCTTTTTTTTAAATTCAGCAAAAGTGAATTATACAATATTTGAATTTTCATCTAAAAAACACATTATAATCAACATTAAGAATATTGCAAAATAGTTGTACTTATAAAATCGAGTACGAGGAATCGAATGGTGATATTATCTAATAACGACGTATACATGTCATACGTTGTTTCATTTCCGAGCAGACGATAATATACAGAACAGATATACATGATAGAACAAAAAGATCATTACTTATGAAATACCACGAAGAATTTTAATAACATACTATCCTTTTACTGTCGTGTTACCGGCCCGTCACTATCGTCAATGAATTTCCATTGATAATTTTATAAATTCTCTTTTTAATCAAAACAGGTAGTTTGAACTATTTTATTTTGAAATCTTTTGCAATATTTAGAAAAAATTATGTTTAATTTATTTTTTTATCATGTACTACTAGATTTTGTCTTACTGAATTTTATCTTACCTACTAAATTTTCTTTTACTGAATTATAGAAAATACTACTCGATTTTGGATTACTGTCTAATTTTTCGATACTGGTTTTTAGGTCGCCTGGATTTCGAAATACTAGAAACTAGATTATGGCCTATGGGGACTTCCCAAAATTTTTCAATTCAAATGAATATTATGTATTTATTTTATAGGCAAACTATTAACAGATGCTGAAAATTGAGAGCATACCGCTAACGTAAAAAATATAATTCTCGAGTAATTTTGAACAATTAGAAATAAGTAACTTATATTTGTTGCTTCAGTTACCACAAACCGGTTATTTAATTTTTAAATTATAATGAATCAAATGAATACCTATTGACTATAAAGGATCAATTGTATGTAAAAAAGTAAATAAAAGATTTAAAAGCTATTATTTTTTTGTCAATTAACCTTATTTCATTTTAGGACACTTTGTCTACAATACGAACACGTTCCCGACACACATCTAATTTAAAGATGGTTATGATGGTATGTTTTACAAATGACTTATATAACAAAGATAAACTGAATATTCCTGTCTACAATTCTTTCTTTCTTAATTATTGAAAACTTAAAATATTTCTACATTTTCCCAAAAATATTAAAATACAGACATCACAACAGTTACAGGTTTTATTATTGCCACAGATTTAATGTGAAAATAATACTATACATGAAAATTATTTTAATGTGTGTTCGGTAAGTTGTATTTACAATCAGCGGCGCGTTACACCGTAGGCAAAGTAGGCAATTGCCTAGGGCACCATGATTTGGGGGGCACCAAAATACTAAATAATTTTTTTACATGTAATACTTTAAACTAATTTTCAGTTGTCTGCTACCTTTAACTCTTTTAAAACAGAAAAATCTTAGATTGTGCAAGTCACATAAGATTATTTTGTATATTCAAACTTTAGTATGTATTGAAAGGGAACACAAGAAAAATTAATTTTGTTGATTTATTGATGAATTTGTGGAGCATAAAGTGAGAAAAGTATCGTTGTGACTGGGAATAATTTAGGACCGGGAAATCAAAATTTTTATTTATATAGAAAAATTTTCTACGCTTAAAAAAAAGTTAACAGGCTGGGTTAAAAGAAATATTCAAATTTCAGACAACGGATTTTGGCACTGCCCATCGGGAAACTCCTCTAGCTTTGGTGGGCCACTCCAGCTCTAAGTGTATAATTGAATTTTTTTATTCATTTTTAATTATTTAATTATTTTATTTTAATTTTTTTCAATTCTTTTTCTATTCATTATTTATAATTTGGTTACATATATCAATAAAGAAATATATGTATATGAATTAAAGAAAGCATTCCTTATTATATTAAAATTGTTTATTAGTTCATGTAAATTTTAATTGCCTAGGGCACCATAATGTCATAACGCGCCTATGTTTACAATCGCAAATTTAGCTCGGTAAATGGTCCATTACATGCATCATACACACGCAATTATTCTCTTAAGTAAATTTTATTTACATTTCCCTATAATGTAAATCGTATTTACATTTCCCTATATTGTATTTACTTACTTCATTTTGAACTGCGTAATACTATAAACAAAAATAATATCACTACATTCACAATATTTTAATACAGACAAATACAAAAAAAAAAAAAAAAATTGCAAATGTATACCTCTCACATGCATCATATCAATGTCAAATATAGTTTAGTTTATAATGCTAAAAATCTATATTTTGCCTCTGAGTCAATCTATATTTGCCCTCTGAGCAAACAAAAAAAAAAACAAAAAAGAACCAATAAAAAAATTCGCGGCTATTTTTTTTTTTTCTAAAAAGCGGCCAGTCGATCAGTCTATGAATTTTCTTAACATGTGTTTCAACCTATTATTTTTAAAGGATCTTCGAACCTCTACTACTAAATTTTTAAGCGAGTGTGGTTGGATTTTAGTACAAAAATTTAAACCACATTTCAAAAATTGCACTTATTTTATTCAAAAAAACAAAATGAATAAAAATAGAACAATGGTAACCCTGAAAATATTGAAAAAATCTTTGTCTGGCATTATAAAGTTTGCTGTCAATTGTCAAATGTCAAGTAAGAATTTTTTTTTCTTTTATCAACAAGCGAGGAAAATGGCAGCAACAAGGAGATTATTTATTGGAAATATAAATTATAATTATTATGATTTTAATTATTTGATTATTTTTTTAATTATAAAAAAAAATAATTATAAAATTATTATTATTTTTTTTAATAATTAAAAATAAAATTAAATAAAATTTAAGAAGATCAGCTAATTCATAAAATAATAAAAAAAAAACAGTAATTTTTCCAAAAAAAAAATTATTCGATTTTTTTTTTGCAAAAAAGAAAATGAATAATTTTTTTTTGGAAAAATTACTAATTTTTTTTTTAATATTTTAGGAATTAGCTGATCTTAAATCAATCGGTTTGAAATTATTTCGAGAAATAAATTTACTTCCGTATTAATTAAATTTTATTTCCTTGCTTCATTTTGAACTTTTTTGTTTATTTTTTTCATTGAAACCTGCCATTTACACAGGATGTTTTCGAAGATTAAAATGAAATTTTTTTTTGACTGTGTGAGTAAAAGTTGTATAAAACGAAAAAATCTTGATTTTAGTCTGGACTAAAAATCTTGCTTAAAATTTTAATTATTTTCTGTAAAAAAAAAAAATGGAAAAAAAAATTTTGTAAAGTAGAAATATGAAAGATAAAAAAAAAAATAAATTAAAAACTGAAAACGAAAAAAATTTTTTTTGATTTATTTTATTTTTTAATATATAAATTTAAAATTAAAATCAAAGTTTAAAGAGTTTTATTAAAAAAAAAGATTTTAATCCTAACTAAAATCTAGATTTTAATCTGGACAGTGAAAATTATTTCGGAGATTTTTACGAAAATTCATTCAAAAAAAATTTCATTTTAATCTTCGAAAATATCCTGTGTAAATGGCAGGTAAATGTATTGTTTTCAACTCCTTCTCACATGCACATTAAAGCAGTATACAAAACATATTAATAAAATTTGTTATACAGATCGTTGTATATATACACAAAAACACATAGACACTCGTCAATATGTATGACTCGTGTGCATGTGTTTTTGTGTATATACACAACTCGTTGCAATAACAAATTTTCTTAATATGTGTTGTAATCTACTATATATGTCTGCACCTACAGTTTGCATGTGTAAATAAACATAACCATAATATTATATTTTGTTATATATAAATTTTCATATTTTATTTTCACCAAATGTAATACACATTATCTATTAAAAAATTATTGTAATACATAATGTATATTTTATAAGTGGGTATATTACTTGAACATGTAATAAATATTTTATTATTTTCTTACTGATTTTATATTTATGGAAAATATTGGGCTATAAAAAATGTTGTTTTTTTTATTTTTCCTATTTGTATAAAAAATTCAGTTGTTTCAAAAAATAATTTTTATTTCTTGTACTATTTTTTTTTTTGAAGTTTATACTTCTTTCGCGGCGTTGGAAGAAATTTGGTAGAGGGTAAAAATCCATTTTCATATAGAATTTTTCTGAGAATCGTCATCATTTTTCTGAGAATCGGCCGTCATCATTTTTTTCAAATATTAAAAAAAAAAAAACAAACCATAATTGGGTTCGAACCTGGCACCTTCAGACTTATTAGTCTGGTGTTCTATCCACTAAGCCATATGGCCATATAATTTTTGCTTTCTAAAATCATATAAAGAGTATTCTTCTAAATAATATAAATAATATAGTTCAACTTCTGTTTTGTTCTTTAATACGGTTAGTGGAATGAAATAAACGGGTTCATGAATACGATTAGGAAGGAAGGAAATAAGAGAGAAATTTTTAAAAAATAAACGGTTTCATGAATACGATTAGTGGAAGGAAATAAGAGAGAAATTTTTAAAATAAATTCCGGCGATTTTAATTATTAAAGAAGACAAGTGCTCTTTTATGTTATTTTAGAAAGCTAAAATCATAAGGGCAATATGGCTGAGTGGATAGAATATCGGATTACAATTCTGAAGGTGCCAAGTTCGATCCCCCGATACTGAGAATTTTATGAAATTTTTTTTTTTTTTAATTTTTTTAACATAATAATGTAGTTACGCCAAATACAAAATACCAAAGAGGGAGAGACAATAAATTGGTCAATTAATTTTTGCAGATTGATCTAATTAATTTCCGTAAAGCGTCATAATTTTTAAAGTTAAAATTTTTCTCTTAATTTAAGTATCTGTACTTCGTTTTGGTAAAAAAAAATTACTTAATATATACAACTTTAATATTTAATTCATTATTCGTTATGATTTTGGAATTATTAGCTAATAATTAATTAAAAAAATATTTACACCGTATTTAACATTATAAATTATAATAAAATTATGATTTTTGAACATTTTTTTAATCTTAATAGTATTAAAAATTAAATTTTATTAAAAAAATTTTTTTTGACATTGGCATTGCGCCTATAATTAGATACTTACTAAAAAATATTGATATTACATATATATATATATATGGCTTTAATAAAATAATTGCATTAATACACAAAACTTATATTCTAAATTTCCTTATTTGAATATAGATTTTCTTAAAAACAATTTTAAAATCTAAGTATAAATTTTGTGTAAAAATTTAAGATGTGGGCAAATGCAAAATAATTAATTTTTTTTCCACATATTTATTTTACTTATATTTCAATGACTTTATTATTAAATCATCCAGTTTTCCTTCAATGACATTGATAAGTTGGTTATTTTGAGAAAACTGACCAAAAACTAATATTTATTTGAACAACAAAGTGTAACATTGTATGGAATTATTATTTTTCTAAATATATATCAAGAAATTATAATTATTTTAGAATATTTAATTTTTGAAAAAAAAAAAGTCTGAAGGTGCCAGGTTCGAACCCAATTATGATTTGTTTTTTTTTTTAATATTTGAAATTTTTTTTACATAATAAAATGATTTCTACAAGTAATAAGACAAAAATTGTTTTTTTGTTAGTGGGTACTGGTATGACCTAAAAGACGAGGGCGAGCGGGGGTCCCCTTACTCCCCCCCGTCCCTAAAATTTAATGGAACTGACAGATGGAGAAAATTAATAGTTTTTCTTGTTCCAAATAAATAAAAAAAAAAAAAAATGAATGGTTTATTAGAATTTTTTTATTATATTTTAGAAATCCAAAATCATATGGGCTATATGGCTTGGTGGCTAGAACATCGGAGTATAAGAGTGAAGGTGTCAGGTTCGATTCCCGCCAATGAATACATTTTTTTTTAATTTTTTTGAACATAATAATTTTTTTGAACATAATTTTTTTATTGGTAGAATATGTAATTTTTTTGCTTGTAATATTGGGCCCTATATATACATATATTTGAAATTAAAAAAGTGTACGATAATTATGAATTCCTACCCAAAATTTTTGGTCTGGTAATCTTTATTTCACCAGAGCTACCTATTTTGAAAATTTTTTTTTTTGCATATTTTGAGCCGGGAAAACCTATAATGATAAATTACTTGATCGATATCTATACTATCAATGCCAAAATATACCTATGTTGTTTCTCAAGGCTTTAATAAAATTATTTGTAACGAGTTTAGTGCGTCCAATATTATAAATTTGTTTTATAGGATATAATGTTTATAACTTTAGTGGTTACATGATCTCTGTAAAAAAAATAAAACAAAAACATGAAACATGAAATGAAATGTGATCACTTTTCTTACTTATTTTTCTCCCGGGAAATTCGTACTTTTTTTAGCGTTTATTATCTTATTAACTACAACAGGATTAACAAATGCTTGTTTAAATACATATATACATATAACTGTCTTGTCATAGTAAGTGGTAAAACATGTTTGAAAATTAGTTGGGACTTTAGTGATATACCTATTATCCGGTGTCTAAATTTTTTATGAATGATCACAAGATTATGTTAATTCTATTGTGAAAATAAGATTGCACGAAAAAGCTGTGAATATTGCAGAACGCTGCCCACAATATTGAAAAATAGTTCATTCAACTCGCTATTAAAAAACTGATTTCTGAATAGGATAGTTTTTTTTTCACAATTAAATTTTTAAAAAGAAATAGCATCTCGATACTTAAAGATATGCATCTGTCAACGTTTCCAATATTTTTTACATCCATTTTATAGCAATATTCAATTGCATTAATTCATATATGAAATTATACAGTTTTCAACTAAGTTCTCAAATACGTTTTTAGCTACATTTTAATTTTATAATATGTATTATAAAATTATAAAACACTATTTATTAATTAAAAGTTTTTTCCATTTATATAAATTAAAATAAAAAATCAAAGAGCGCCTAATTTGCATTCGATTATTTGCTACTACCACCAAGATCTGTACCAAATTTGCTACAATTTTACTTAGCTCTGTGTTTTGCTTCAAAAATAGAATATGTATAAAAATTATAAATTAGTGGCTGATAAAAACATTTTGGTTTGTTTAAATATCTCAAAAAAACTAATTATTATGAAAAAAGATTTAAAAACTATGAATAACAGTGGCTACAAATGATGGGCTGCTCAGTACAAAATGTAAATTAAAATAAAAATCAGTCCATCAGTCCAAAAGAAGTCCATTATTTGTAGCCACTGTTATTTCATAGTTTAAATCTTAAGTATAAACTTCTGTAGGCAGTTCTATGACTGCTTCGTGTGTTTTTTTTTTTCCTTTTTCAATTTGAGCAAAATTTTTCTTCTATTATTATTATTATTATTATAATGGTTCAAATTTATTTATTTTATAATTAATTAAACCATTATTTTTATTTTTTTATAAATATATTATAAATAATTAATTTTATAAAATTTAAATAAATAATTTTATAAATCAAAAATTGAATTTTAATTTTTATTTTTGAAAAAGTAATATATTTATTTATTTATTTTTTGAAGTTTATACTTCTTTAGGCGCGTTGTATGATATAATTGAGTAATTCTGTAGGGGGTAAAAATTCATTTTCATTCTACTCATTCAACATTCGAAATCAAATGCGAAGTGACATGGGTTTTGACGTTTCAATACTCAAAAAAATTAGTGGTCCACTCAATTATCATTTGTTATTTATAAAAACAAAATAATTTGGCGCGAAAAATTTAAATTCATTTAAAAATCTATCGTTTACAAATTATTTAAAACTAAATTTTTTTTTCCAAAATAGGTAGCTCCGTTAAAATAAAGAGTACCTGCCGAAAAATTTTTGGGCAGGGAGCTACGGTTAGGTCGTGCCGGCACAAAATATACAAAAACATTTTTTTTTTTTTAATAGGTAGCTCCGGTGAAATTAACATTACCTGCCGAAAAATTTTTAGGCAAGGAGCTACGGTTAGGTCGTGGCGGAGTAAAATAGAGAAAAAAATTTTTTTTATCAAAACAGGTAGCTACGGTGAAATTAATATTACCTGCAAAAAAAATTTTGGTAGGGAGCTACGGTTAGGTCGTGCCGACGCAAAATGTACAAAAAAAATTTTTTTTCCGACATAGGTAGCTTCGGTGAAATTAATATTACCTGAAAAAAAATTTTTGGTTTGGGGAGCTAAGTTTAGGTCGTGCCGGAGCAAAATATACGAATTTTTTTTTTTTTAAATAGGTAGCTCCGGTGAAATTAGTATTACCCGAAAAAAAATGTTTGGGTGGGGAGCTACGGTTAGGTCGTGCCGGAGCAAAATATATGAAAAAAAAATTTTTTTCAAAATAGGTAGCTCCGGTGAAATTAATATTACCTGAAAAAAAAATTTTTTAGTGGGGAGCTACGGTTAGGTCGTGCCGGAGCAAAATAAACGAAAAATTTATTTTTTTTTCAAAATAGGTAGCTCCGGTGAAATTAGTATTACCTGAAAAAAATTTTTGGGTGGGGAGCTACGATTAGGTTGTGCCGGAGCAAAATATACGAAATTTTTTTTTTTTTTAAATAGGTAGCTCAGGTGAAATTAAGATTACCAGACGAAAAATTTTTGGGCAGGGAGGTACGGTTAGGTCGTGCCGACGCAAAATGTACAAAAATTTTTTTTTTCCGACATAGGTAGCACCGGTGAAATTAACATTACCTGAAAAAAAATTTTTGGTTGGGGAGCTACGGTAGGATGCATGTCAGTTGTACAATTACCAGTTGTACAATTTTTTTGTACCAGTTGTACAATCCAAAATACCACTTGTACAATTTAAAATTTAATTGTAGATCTGGTTTTTTGGATTGTACAAGTGGTAAAAAGATTCCACTTGTACAATTGACCACTTGTACAGACTAGTGCCAGTTGTACAATCCAGATGTACATTTTAGACCAGTTGTACAATCTCGATTTTTTTGAATTAAACACTTGTACAATTTTTGACAGTTGTACAATCTTTTTTTTTTTTGTAATTTACCACTTGTACAATTTTTGGAAAAGGCGCTAGGGCGGCGCAGTGAAATAAGGCCGCGTGGAGGTCTTGTTTCATTTTGAAACATGGAATTACTACGCGGCCTTATTTCATTTATAAAAATGGAATTAGCCCTCCAAAAATTTTTTTTTTTGTTGCGGTCTTATTTCATTTTTCAAAATGAAATAAGGCAGCGATGATTTTGGTCGCGGTCTTATTTCATTTATCAAAATGAAATAAGGCCGCGAGGACTTTTTTTGCGGTCTAATTTCATTTTTCAAAATGAAATAAGACCGCAACAAACAATCCTAGCGGCCTTATTTCCATCCCCCGCTAGTGCACGGTCTCCCATTATGCACAACAGCTTTTCCATACATTTTGCTTAGTTTTTCACGGTTATAACTTTACCATAAAGATTGTACAACTGGTTAAAAATTGTACAAGTGGTTAATTTGTTAAAAGATAAATTGTACAACTGGTCAAAAATTGTACAAGTGGTTAATTTTATAAAAATAAATATTGTACATCTGGTCAAACATTGTACAAGTGGTTAATTTGAGAAAAAAAGGATTGTACAACTGGTCTAAAATGTACAAGTGGTTATAACTGAATTGTACAAATGGTAAATTTGTCTGTACAACTGGTAAATTGTACAACTGGTCAATTGTGCAACTGGATTATTTTTTACCAGTTGTACAGAGAAAAATACCAGTTGTACAATTTTTTTTCGCCATACAAATTGAAAAGTTGTACAACTGGTAATTGTACAAGTGGCACTCACCTAGGGTTGCCAGAAGTCCCGGTTTTCCGGGATTGTCCCGGTTTTCCGGGATTGTCCCGGTTTTCATGTCGTTTCGTGACGTCCCGAAAAAGGTTCTCGGGACGCTCAATTGTCCCGGTTTAACATTTTTGACCAAAAAAAAATTAATAAATTTATAAAAAATGTGCCACTTTGTTCAGGTTATGTTACGCTTTGCTTTCATTTTTCTAATTCTCGATCCTACATTACATCAATCCAGCCTATAAAGATATTGCAGGGTAGTATTTGTTTATTTATACATTTTTGTTTTTGTTTATTTAGCTGCAAGACTTGGGTGGTTTACTAATTTCATTACTAATTTCATTTTATATATTATTAGATTTATTTTATACCTTCAAGTTCAAGCATGCCAAAGAGAAAGTGCCAATTTCTATAAAAATGTACTACAGAATTTCCTTTTATTAAAAAAGGCAAAATTGATACGGAAGCGTATTGTAGACATTGCAATTCAAGTTTTAGTATAAGTCATGGTTTATCCGACATTAAAAATCACATTCAAAGTCAGAAACACAAATCTGCAGTTGCTTCGGCAAGTAAATGAAATGAATATTTATATTTTTTGTTCCTAATTTGGGTTATTAATTTTAAGATATTATTTAATTACGTACTTGACCTTGTTACCATTATTACGGTCCTTTTTTTTTATATTTATATTAAATAAAATATTTTTTTAATAAATATATTAAATAAAATATTTTTTTAAAAAAATTCTTTTTGTCCCGATTTGTAGTGGGGAAAATCTGGTAACCCTAACTCACCCCTACGGTAAGGTCGTGCCGGAGCAAAATCTACGAAAAATTTTTTTTTTTAAATAGGTAGCTCCGGTGAAATTAAGATTACCAGCCGAAAAATTTTTGGGCAGGAAGGTACGGTTAGGTCGTGCCGACGCAAAATGTACAAAAATTTTTTTTTTCCGAAATGGGTAGCTCCGGTGAAATTAATATTACCTGAAAAAAAAATTTTGGGGGGGGAGCTACGGTTAGGTCGTGCCGGAGCAAAATATACAAAAAAAAATTTTCCGAAATAGGTAGCTTCGGTGAAATTAATATTACCTGTAAAAACATTTTTGGGTAGGAAGCTACGGTTAGGTCGTCCCGGAGCAAAATATACGAAAAAAAATTTTTGAAGTGAAACTTCTTTAGAGGCATTGTGATTGAGAGTGAAAAAAATGTAAGTGTCAAAAATGCCTCGATTATTGTCAAAAAAGCCTCGATTATTGTCAAAAAATGCCTCGATTATTACAAAAAAAAAAGGCAAAAAAACAAAGAAAAAAGAAAACATTTATGTGTCAGCTGATGATGAAACCGACGGCCGCTAGCAACTTAATGAAGCTTATCAGCGCAATAACCTACTCTATATTGGCTCAGAATTAAAGTCGAAAATACTATTTTGTTTTCGATTGAAAGGGAAATTTATTTTAAACAATAATAAAAAAAATATTTCATTTATTAATTATTAGTGCTAATTTTCAAAAAGTTTTTGGAATAAAAATATGTATTCTGAATAAAAATGTTCCACATGCACTTATTTTGTAGATAATTTATTTTTGATATTAATTTTTCTTAATGTAATTTTTTTAGTTTGTTAGTGTAATTTATTTTTGACATTAAATTACACTAATAAAATGCAGGAGGAATATTTTTATTACAATTATTTTTCGGAAGAAATACTAATGTCAAATTTTGCAGCCATATTTGAAAATGCTCTTTTAACTAAAACAGATTTTTTTTTTTAAGTAATTTGTAATTGAATTGTTAGTATAAATTATTTTTGCCATTAAATTCCATTAATGCAATGCATGTAGAATATTTTTATTCTAATTCCTTTTCAGAAGAAGTACTAATTACTTAAACATGAAATTTTTCAAGCATATTTAAAAAGTTATTTTAGGTTAAACTTTTCGGGCAACAAAAAGAAAACATGATTTAAGCCACGCTGCTGTTTTTCATACATTATTGTCGCTAATAATATAGTTATAACCGAAATTGTGCATGTTTACAGCTTAAAATATAGTAGAAATCATCTGACAATCAGTGTTGCCATGCAGCCATAATTCTAGCCATTTTGAAATAATTTAAAAGCCATTAAGCTTGATTTACACAATGGCTAAAAATGGCAAAAAAAAAAGATCCCAAAACAAAACAGGACAGAAGATACAAAAACTAATGTGTTAAAGCAGTACAAACAGCGTAATCTTTTTTTTTTTGGTGTCTTTTTTTGTAAATCTTTTTTTATAGCAAAAAAAAAAAGATGAACTAGTTCATGTTTTTTTATAGTTTACGTCTTTTTTTTACTAGGCGCGTAAAAAAAATTTATGTTATAATTTGAATTTTATAGTTTCTGAAAAATTATTATTGTATTTCTAACCTGGGGGTTACACTTGCTGAAAAAAAATCATGATTTTTTTTGAATGTATGTGCGAAATTTTGTGTGAAAAAAAATCAAGAAATAATCATGATGAAAAATCATGTTTAAAAAAAATCAGTGTTGATTTTTTTCTGTCAAAAGAAAATTTTTGGCTGCCAAAAAAAAAAGTAAGCTCTTGAAAGCGCAAACAATAATAAAAGCGGTTTGTTATGGGGGTTGGACATTTGTCCGCGGGACATTTGTCCGCGATTTGTTTTTGTATCGCGGACATCAAAGTGACATTTGTCCGCGATTCGAAATGACATTTGTCCGCTAAAAAACTGAAAAATCAATCGCGGACAAATGACATTTGTCCGCTAAAGTTTGAAAATTCAATCGCGGACAAATGTCATTTTGCAAAATGTCATTTGTCCGCGGCGAACAAATGTCATTTTACAATCGCGGACAAATGTCATTTTGTAAAATGACATTTGTCCGCGAAGTTTTCCATACAAATTTCATCGCGGACAAATGTCCCGCGGACAAATGTCACGGTGCCGTTTGTTATTACGGGATTGGAATTTGAATGTTGAAATTGAAAAAAATCTATGTGAATTATTTATTATATAAATAAAATAACTTACTTTAAAAAACAAGATATTTTATTGAAAAAGGTGAAGTTTATAAAAACTAAGAACTTAGTAAAAAGAGAGAAAATAGAAAAAACATGTTTAAAAATATTTTATAAGGAAGAAATATTAAAATTTATAAATTTCTACAGGGAGCACGAATGCCTCTGGAACATGAAGTCCAAGCCAGTATGATTTTTGACTCATAAAAATTTCACACTACATTAAAAAAATCATAATCATGATTTTTTTTTCAGCAAGTGTAACCCGCACGTAAATTTGCTATAAAATTTGTTTATGTTTTGTGCTATAAAAGGAAAAAAATTATTAAATTTCTGTCTACTTCTTTCACATGTTTGTTGTTGTTGTTTATTTATCGCTTTCTCGTTCTAGTTTGACTAGAAAAAATTAAAAGATTACAAATTTAGCCATTGTGTAAATCACGCATTATGCCACTAAACTTTTTGAGCTTAAAAAGTATTTTAGAATTTTTAAATGTTTTTATATCTAAGTAGTCGCTGGTTTTTAATTTTTTTTGTTTAATTTTTTCTAAGCCGCCGAATTCCCCCAAAACAAGTTATTTTAAGTCGACTGGGCGCAGCAGTCGAAGAACAAAAATCAACTAGTCGCCGTCGAAAAAATCGATTGGCGTCAAGTCTTATGTGGACTTGGCCATTTTAAATATTTATTTAGCCACCCCAGAAAATACTACTTGCCATGAAGTTTCACTTCTTCCGTGTGTCCCGAGACTCACATATTTTTTTTTTTAAATAGGTAGCTCCTGTGAAAAAAAAAATTTTGGGTGGCGAGCTACGGTTAGGTTGTGCCGGAGTAAAACATACGAAAATTTTTTTTTTTTTAAATAGGTAGCTCCGGTGAAATTAATATTACCTGAAAAAATTTATTGGGTGGTGAGCTACGGTTAGGTCGTGCCGGAGCAAAATAAAGGAACATTTTTTTTTTTTCAAAATAGGTAGCTCCGGTGAAATTAATATTACCTGAAAAAATTTTTTGGGTGGGGAGCTACGGTTAGGTCGTGCCGGAGGAAAATATACGAAAAAAAAAATTTTTTAAATAGGTAGCTGCGGTTAAATTAAAATTACCAGCCGAAAAATTTTTGGGCAGGGAGGTACGGTTAGGTTGTGCCGACGCAAAATGTACAAAAAAACACACGAAGCAGTCATAGAACTGCCGACAGAAGTTTTTACTTAAAAGATTTATTAAACTATGAAATAATAACAGTGGCTACAAATGATGGGCTGCTCAGTACAAAATGTAAATTAAAATATTTTTATTTTAATTTACATTTTGTACTGAGCAGCCCATCATTTGTAGCCACTATTATTATTTCATAGTTTAAATCTTTAAGTATAAACTTCTGTCGGCAGTTCTATGACTGCTTCGTGTGTTTTTTTTTAAATTAACTTTCTCTATGAGAAATAAAATTAATAATTATAAAAATCTAAATTTAAAATTTACATTTTTAATAAAGAAAACTTGATGTATTGATTTTATGAAATGAAATGAACCACTACAATACCCCCCTTCCAGATAAAAAATTATAAAGAAAAAGAAACATAACGGGTAGGTATTCGTATTGTAGATGGCAGTGAATGTTGTAATGAAGGAGAAACATGTGCTGGTTATAAATGATCGATCGAAATATGTTTAATTTTACCATTGAAATTAATTTTGAAAAATTTGTCAAAACGTTGAAGAACTTCGAAAGGACCTTCATAAGGAGGATTTAAATTTTTTTTGTTAAATGATTTCACAAATACAAATTTACTCGAGAGTAAATCATTTGGAATATAAAAATGTTCATATGATTTATGTCTAGTTGGAATTTGGACGTAATTGTGAAATTAATTGTGAATGATCTAACCTAGTGTTTATACTGGATGGTTTCGAAGATTAAAACTAAAATTATTTTTGAATGTATTTTTGTAGGAAAATTCGAAATAATCTTCGACGTCTACATTAAAAATGTTTTTTTTTAATCGGACTAAAAAAAGTAAAGAAAAATTTGTCAATTAAATGTCATAGATTTAATATTAAAGTATATTTCAAATTTCAATTTTCAAAGTTCTGTAGTTATTATTTGAAAATTTAAAATTTTAAATTTTTTTTTTTGTGTACATTTTTGACTTTTTATTTTATTTTTTTTTTTATTTTTTTGACAGAAATTAATGAAATATTTAACCAAGATTTTTATTCCAGATTAAAACCAAAATTATTTTCTTTTACACAAATTTTACGAACACATTGAAAAATAATTTTAGTTTTAATCTTCGAAACCATCCAGTATAAACCCCAAGTAAGGTTGAGAAGTATTTGAAACGAAAAATTCACTAGGAACACGAATATTTTCCCCATAAACTAATTCAGCAGATGAATACTTAATATCTTCTTTAATCGCGGTTCTAAAACCTAGAAGAACAATAAAAATTTCATCATGCCAGTTAATAGTATTACAACGAGCTATTAAAGATGTTTTAAGTTGGCGATGAAAACGTTCAACTAAACCATTTGATTGAGGATGATAAGTTGTAGTTCGAATTTTATGAGTACCTAAATATTTAGATAATTCTGTAAATAATTTTGATTCAAATTGCCTACCTTGGTCAGTTGTTAAAGACAATGAAACGCCAAAACGATAAATATATTGATTGAAAAATGTAGAAGCAATAGTAGTAGAAGTCATATCTGGAATAGGATAAGCTTCGGGCCAGCGAGTATATCGATCAACAATTGTTAAAATGTACGAACATCCTTTTGACGAAATTAGAGGACCAACAATATCCATATGAATATTCTGAAATCTACCTGAAGGAAGTGGAAATGTACCTGAAAGTGGTTAAGTGTGACGATAAATTTTAACTTTCTGACAATTTAAACAATTTTTAGACCACTCATTAATATTAAGATTCATAAAAGGCCAAAAATATTTAGATGTAATAATTTTTCGAGTAGCACGAATACTGGGATGAGATAAATTATGTAAAGAATCAAAAATGATTTTACGAAAAGATAATGGAATATATGGTCGAGGTTTATTTGAGGAAATTTCGCACCAAAGTTTGGTTTTTAGAATTTGGTAAAGTAATTTGGTCAAGAATAAATTTTGAATTATTTTTAGGAGAAATTAATAGATTTTGAAGTTCGGAATCAGAAATTTGTTGTTGAGCAATAGTAATAAGATCAAATTTAGAAGTGATTTCAGATGCGTTTATGGAATCTTCAATTCGAGAAAGAGTATCAGCAATGATGTTGTCTTTACCTTTAATCTGACGAATGTCTGAGGTAAATTGAGCAATATAATCCAAATGACGTGCTTGGCGCGGACTGCGTTCAGCTTTGGATGATAAAGCGAAAGTAAGAGGTTTATGATCTGTAAAAACTGTAAATTCGTTGCCTTCTAAGAATGATCGAAAATGTTTGATAGATAAATAAATTGCTAAAAGTTCTCTATCAAAAGCGGAATATTTCTTTTCAGTATCAGAAAGTTTTTTTGAAAAGAAAGCAATAGGTAAATTATTTTTATTGTTAATTTGCTGAAGAACTACTCCAATTGCTACGTTAGAAGCATCAACAGTTAACGTAAATGGTTCATTTTCAATTGGAAAAATTAATAAAGAAGTTCCAGAAAGCTTCAGTTTAATTTGATTAAAATTTATATCACAAAAGTCAGGCCAAGAAAAAGGAATTTTTGAAGATTTTTTTTTGATTAGTCAATTTTGTGAGATGGTCATAAATAGGTCCAAGTAAATGAGCTAAGGATGGTATTAATCTGTGATAATAATTTATCATTCCAACAAATTGTTGAATATGTTTTGTTGAAGATGGTTTAGGAAATTCTGAAATAATTTTAACACGATTTGTTGAAGGGATATAACCATTAGGAGAAATTTTCTGACTGAGAAAGTCAAGTTCTTCCACACCGAAAAAATATTTAAAAGGTTGAATAGTTAATCCATAATCCACTAATCTTTGAAACAATAATTCTAAATATTGTTTATGATCTTCATGAGATTTGCTAAAAATTAAAATATCATCTAAATAAACGTATAGAAAATCTAAACCAAAAGTAACTTCATTCATAAATCTTTCAAAAGATTGAGCAGCATTTCTTAAACCAAAAGGCATGTGCGGGAATTCAAAAAGGCCGAAAGAAGTAGTAATAGCTGTTTTATGAATGTCTTCTTCTGCAATGGGAATATTGATAGGCTCTAACTTGATCAACTTTTGAAAATATTGAACAACCATGTAAATTTAAAATGAAATTTTGAATGTGTTGAATAGGATAGCGATCGGGAGCTGTAACAAGATTTAATTGGCGATAATCACCACAAGGTCTCCAGTTATTATCATTCTTAGCGACCATATGAAGTGCCGATGAAAGTGGAGAAGATGAAGGTCTACAAATTCCCATTTGTAACATGTGTTCGAATTCTGTTTTCGCAATGTTAAATTTTTTAGAATCTAATCTTCTAGGTTTAGTAAAAGGTAAATTACCTTTAGTTAAAATGTGATGTTTAACATTGTGTTTAGTGGGTTTATCAAATTGAGGAGTAGAAATTAATTCGGGAAATTTTTTAAGAATTTTTCAAGAATTTGAATTTTTTATAGAATAAAGTTTGGGAGATGGAGTACGAGCCCTGCATCATAAGACCTCGTACGGGTTTTTTTTTTGAGTTTGTTCTACTTTTTTCCAGTTTTCTCCAGTTTTGTATTTTTTTCGTTTAAACCAACCTTTTTTAGGAGTTTTTGGTCTTTATAAAAAAAAAATTTTTTTAAGTTAAATTTTGAGAAAAAAATTATTTTCCAAAAGTCTACTTTTTCAACTTTTTTTATGGGCATCGCAGAAATTTTCGAAAGATGCATTTTGAAGAGCATTTGGGAGTAGTCAATTTTATCTTTTTGGGTTTTGCCGATAAAATAAAGGAGAGAGCCAAAAAACGCCTTTGAAATTCCAAAAAACAGGCCAAAATTGCTATTTTTCGCGTTTTTGACCTGTTGGATTTTCAAAGGCGTTTTTTGACTCTCTCCTTTATTTTATCGACAAAACCAAAAAAGCTAAAATTAACTACTCCCAAATGCCCTTCAAAATGCATCTGTTTCTTAAGTCGACTTGGTTCTTAAGAAATTAAATAAAACAAGTGGTTTCAATTCTAAATTTCAATATTTTATTTTTTCAATCCTATCAGCTTCACAATGGTTCTGCTACTAAAATTTTTATTTTATATTTTGAAGAACAGGTATAATTTTAATCCCTTTTATTTTTTTTTTTTTTTTTATTAAATATATTCAATTCAATTTTAATTTAATGATTTTTTTTTTGTTTAAGTTATTTTAAGAGAAGTGTTTCGAGTTATTTTTAAGATAAAGATTTTGCAGAAGTCTTCTGCTTCAACATACTGCCCACCTTGAGGGAATGTACTTCACTCAATTTTCATCCATTGGTAGTGGACCTATTTTAGTGATGGCTCTTCGAATAACACCTCTTTGTGACTTAATATCTACTACTCTGACAAGCCCATCTGCACCAGGATATAAGGAAATACTTCTACCTAAAATCCATTTTTGGGGTGGTAAATTATCATCATGAACCACTACCATTGTACCGATCTCAATTTTATCTGTTGATTGAAGCCATTTTGATCTTTGTTGTAACGTGTGTATGTACTCTGTTGACCAACGTCGCCAAAAATGTTGTTGGATTTGCGAGATTCTCAACCATCTTTTCAAATATCCTGGTTTTTCTTGTGATAAATCTTTTTCTACTATAGTGTCCAGTGGACCTTGATTCCAAAAATGAGCTGGTGTCAGTGCTTTCTCATCGTTGGGATCTGATGACATGGGTATGATGGGCCTTGAATTTAGCATCGCCTCTATTTTTGTACACACTGTAGATAATTCTTCAAAGGTGAGATAACTTTGAGTTAACACAGTTGCCAAACGATGTTTTGCTAATTTTACAGCTGACTCCCATAATCCGCCAAAATGGGGAGACCTGGGAGGTATATGATGGAATTCAATACCTTCTGTGGAGCAAAATTTCAAAATTGATGCCTTTGTCGGGTCATTAAAGAAAGCATCGTGAAGTTCCTTCAATTGCCTTCGCGCACCAACAAAATTTGTCGCATTGTCGCAATATAAGTGCTTACATAGTGTTCGCCTTGCTATAAATCTTTTCAAGGATGCGATGAAAGTGCTTGATGTTAGGTCGGAAACCACTTCCAGGTGGATACCTTTAGTCACAAAACAAACAAATACTGCTATGTACGATTTGTATGCCTTCTTTCCTCTTTCATTCCTTGTGGTCATTATTGGGCCGCAAAAATCGACTCCAGAAAACATAAATGGCATAGCTGGGTTAACTCTTGTTTTTGGTAAGGAGGCCATCAGTTGTTCTGCCAATTTTGGTCGAAATCTAAAACAAATTATGCAAGCTTTAGTAATTTTTCTTATATAGTTTCTCGCGTTAATTATCCAAAATCTTTGTTGCAAAATATTAATTAATGTTTGAGCACCAGCATGAAAATTTTTCTGGTGCAAATATTTTACATAACTGTTAATGAATTGATTGTTTTTTGGAAGTAGTATTGGACATTTGACATCGTAAGGGATATCTGCATTTTGCAATCTGCCACCAACTCGAAGAAATCCATTTTCGTCTAAAAAAGGGTTAAGACTCTAATTGAACTTTTTGTTTGCACTGAAGTATTGTTTTGCAATGATTTAATTTCTAATTCGAATGACGTTTGCTGAATGGACCATATAATTTTCAAAAAAGCTTGATCAATTTCAGTTGGAAGTAATTCTCCACTCTGAATTATATCATTTCTTATTTTACGTTTAACATTATTAAAAAATCTCAAACCGTAAGCGAATTTACGACAGATTCTTATGAAATTACTGCAACTATACACATGATTTATCAAAATATCTTCTTCAATAGTACAGATTAAAACAATTTTTGTTTTTCTTTTTTGAGGTAAGTTTGGAACAGTTTTACTATTACAGCTTGGCCATTTAATTTCATCTTCTTGTAAAAACTTTGGTCCAGTGAACCATATAGAATTTTTTAAATCATTTACCGTAGAACCTCTAGATATAATATCTGCTGGATTTTGTTTTGTTGGTACATGTCTCCATTTTAAATTAGATGTATTTTGTTGAATAAATGAGACTCTGTTAGCTACAAATGTTTGCCATGTGGATGGATGCTGAAGAAGCCAACCTAATACTATTTATGAATCTGACCATAGGTAAACTTTAAAAGTATTATCAGAAAAAATTTTTAAAACATTTATAATCATTTTTGTTAATAATTCCGCAGCACATAACTCTAGGCATGGTAGTGTTCTCACTATTTTGGAAGGGGCGATTCTGGATTTTCCACTCAATAAATGAACAATTATTTTCCCTGATTCATCTTCACATCGTACATATACACAGCAACCATATGCTCGTTCAGACGAATCACAGAATCCATGTAATTGTAATGATTTAAAGTTTGGACATAAAACATAACGTGGGATACTTATTCTATTTAACTCGTTAAGTTCTTTTATAAATTTCAACCAATTTTCGTGAAAAGGTTCGCCAATTTCATCATCCCAATCTAGATTTTTCAACCATAATTGTTGATAAAACATTTTTGCGCGAACTATAATAGGGTTTATTAATCCGAGCGGATCAAATAACTTAGCTATCTGTGAAAAAACATTTCTTTTTGTAACTTTATCTGGAATATTGTCAGAATAAGTGTAATTAAACGTATCGTTTTCTGGATCCCAAATTATTCCCAAAGTTTTAATTATGTCAATATCATTAATTCTTAAAGGCTTTTCACGATCCCTTTCTTCAACCGAATCAAGTAACTGCACATCATTTGAGAACCATTTTCGTAATTCCATTTTTGCTGTTTCCAAAATTTTCTTGACTTCAAACTGAACTTGTTTAAGGTTGTCAATTGAATCTGAACTGTATATTAAATCGTCAACATAAAAACAATTTTGAAGAATGTTTGCCGCAAGTGGGTAATTATCTTCATTGATTTTACCTAAATAGTTTAAGCACTTAGTGGCTAAATATGGTGCAGCAGATGTTCCATATGTTACTGTATTTAGTTTATAGACTGATAATTCTTCATGCATATTTTCACGCCATATTATCAATCGCATAAACTTATCTTCTTCAGTTACCAGGATTTGCCTATACATTTTCGAGACGTCTGCCGTCAACGCATATTTTCCACACCTAAATTTCATTATAATTGTATACAAGTCATTTTGAACTGTTGGGCCTATCATTTGTATTTCATTTAAGGAAGTTTTATTCGATGTCGGGCTAGATGCATTAAATACAACCCTTAGCTTAGTGGTTGAACTATCCAACTTTTCAACACATAAATGAGGTATGAAATAATGAACTTTAGGCACATCGGCCCATGAAATTTTTGTCATGTGACCATTTTCTTCGTATTCAGCTAAAAAATCGATATATTTCTGTTTCAGCTCAGGTTTTTTGGACAATCTTTTTTCCAACCAGAAAAATTTTTGCTTAGCGATTGATAATGAAGAGCCTAATACAGATGGGTCTTTTTTAAATGGTACTTTGACAATGAATCTACCTTCTTCATTTCGTTTGACATTTTCCAAAAATAACTTTTCGCATTGCTTTTGTTCTTCCGTCATATTTATTACATTTTCACCAATGTCTTCAATAGCCCAAAATTTTTCTACAATCTCACTTAATTTTTTCAAATGCTCATTATGAGTTGAATTATCTGTTGTTACTACAAAACTGCGATAATTTGTTGAATTTTTGGTCTTAAACTGTCCAGTAACTATCCACCCAAATACAGATTCTCGTAATGAAGGATAATTTTCTCCCAGTTGAATTTGACCAGCTCCAATTAAATCAAAAAATGTTTTAATTCCAATTAATAAATCAATTTTTTGAGGTTTATGAAAATTAGGGTCTGCAAGTTGTATATTTGAAGGTAATTTCCATTTGTCTATATCAATAATTTCATCAGGCTGATAAGCTGCAATATTGGGCAATATCATCAACCTAAAATTAGACTCAAAGGAAGAATTACGTGAGCTAATTGTAGTATTTACTTCATATTTAATTTTACTACGATTATTTCCAATTCCCATTATTTCAACATTTGTAGGGGTTTTTTTCAAACCAAGTTTTTGACTTAAATCTTCTGTTATGAAGTCAGCTTGTGAACCCGAATCTAAAAGTGCGCGAGTGTATTGGTATCGTCCGGTATTATCTTTGATTTTTACTACAGCAGTTGCTAGGAAAACATGTTCTCGCATTAGTTTCATAGAAGATTTTAAACTGAAGACAGCGGACATGGTTGTACTTGTTTCAGTGTTTTCAGTGTCAGTACTACATTGATTTTCAATTGAATTACTATTTTCGGAATACCTATGTAATAAAAAATGATGGGTTTTTGAACATACTTTACATCTTTTCTCAGAGCAATTTCTTGCCATGTGGCCCGACTGAAAGCAGTTAATACACAAATTCAACGCTTTTACTTCCTTGTAGCGATCAAAAACTGATAATGCTAACCATTTTTTACAATCTTGAAGATTATGTGTACTATTTTTGCAATAATTGCAAAATTTTGTTTTTTGCTTATTATCAGTAGTAACAGAAAGACTTGTAGACGAACTATTGCGAGGGGAGCTTTTATTTTTCCAATTCAGCCCAGATTTATTTTGATTATTTGTTGACTGCGAATTTCTTTCTCTTGTCTCTAAATACTCACATCTTCTACTAAGGACTTGATAGCAATTTTCCCACGAAGGGAGACTTGAGTAGTCAACAGATTCATCATATTTATTTTGTCCCTCTTGGTCTAATTTAGATTGAACAAGATATATAATTAGGTTATCTATTATTTGCTGTTCTCCACCTAGTATTTTCAATGCATTTAAATGAGAACTGATATTATCTAATAGTATTATTTTTTGAAACTTTTGGAATTTCGAATATATTTCGTATGTGTTCTTGAAATGCCATAACTTTATTATCGAATCTTTGGTTCAGCTGGTTGTGTGCTTGTTCGTAAGTTGATTCTAACGTGCCTAATGCATTGATTGTTTGAAGGGCAGGTCCTGACAAACAATTTCTCAAATAAGTAAATTTTTCAGTATTGGAAAATTCTGCAACATTATGAACTAATTTATTGAATATTCCAATAAATGTTGGAAATTCAGAGTATTTACCAGAGAAATGTGGTAGTTTAGGCGATGGTAAGTGGGTTTTTATCTGCGGAATTGATATACTGCAATCCGCCGAACTAGGTCTCCGTTGAGGATTCAGAGTTAAAATTTTACTTTTTATCTCACAATACAAGTCCTCTAATTCGCCTCTAGCAGTCGTCTGAGTACTATCTTTGGGAGTTAATTTTTCAATTGCGCCTTGATAGGTCAGTGCTTGTTTAAAATACGATTCCAAAATTCCCAGGCGACACTCTAGCTCGGTCGAGTGATTGTGTAATACTTTAATGAAGTTAATGTGTTTTTTGTTTTATCTCCCGTTTGATATTTTAAAATGTGTATAAAGTGTATAATTAGCAGGTAGAAAATTTATTGTTTGAAAATTCTATTAATTTTTCTTTTACTTATTTTTTTTTTTTTAAAAACAGCTATTTTAAATTTTTGGCTATTAAAATGTATGTTAAATTATTTCGTTTATTTCCAAACTAAAAAATTTTCAGTTTAATAGTAAATCAATCTACTAATTTAATGAGTGCAATTATTATACCTTAATACTGGAACTTATCACCGTGTACTGAGTAATGTAATGTGTATCACAATCTTCCTTAATAATGCAATGAATTCAATTACCAAATTAGATTTCAAGGCCAGCAAACTTCAATACTCTCTTAAATTTCAATACTCCTATTAGTTGAACAATTTACTAAAGTGTTTATAATTCAATCCAATCCGATTCAATACAATTCAATAATTCAACTATGATTGCCAATAACCGTTGTTGAATAACTAGAGTGCAATTATTGAACATTAATGGTACAACAATTACTCTCGTCCTGTCACGGTCGCCAATGTTTCTTAAGTCGACTTGGTTCTTAAGAAATTAAATAAAACAAGTGGTTTCAATTCTAAATTTCAATATTTTATTTTTTCAATCCTATCAGCTTCACAATGGTTCTGCTACTAAAATTTTTATTTTATATTTTGAAGAACAGGTATAATTTTAATCCCTTTTATTTTATTTTTTTTTTTTATTAAATATATTCAATTCTATTTTAATTTAATGATTTTTTTTTTGTTTAAGTTATTTTAAGAGAAGTGTTTCGAGTTATTTTTAAGAGAAAGATTTTGCAGAAGTCTTCTGCTTCAACAGCATCTTTCGAAAATTTCTGCGATGCCCATAAAAAAAGTTGAAAAAGTAGACTTTTGGAAAATTATTTTTTTCTCAAAATTTAACTTAAAAAAAATTTTTTTTTATAAAGACCAAAAACTCCTAAAAATGGTTGGTTTAAACGAAAAAAATACAAAACTGGAGAAAACTGGAAAAAAGTAGAACAAACTCAAAAAAAAAAACCCGTACGAGGTCTTATGATGCAGGGCTCGTAGAATCAAATTTTGAAAAACAATTAATAGATAAAGATGTTTGAGAATCTATTAACTTTTTGTTTTGTTAAGCAACAGATAAACCAAATTTAGATAAAAAATCAGCGCCAATAATTCGTTTTTTAACGTCTGCTAAAGTAAAAACAAAGTTAAATGGACGACGAAGATTAAAATTAATTTTTAAAAGTTTTGAACCAAAAGTATTTATAATCGTTCCGTTTGCTAATTCCGTTTGCTATGCAGTTAATTTTATAATTAAAGGATGATTTTAGGGACAACTTTCCGCCGATGTCAATAATTTTCTCTGAAATAAACTTCTCCAATATAGTTTTTTTATTATTTCCAACAACAATGATAGTGTAACCTTCAAATCTTTGCAAATAATCTTCCAAGTCGCTGTAATCCTTCTCCCCAAAATCCCAATCCAAGCCATTTATAAAGTTTTTGCAATGTTGATTTTGTTTGATGGCTCGAGGGTGTAATTCATTGTTAGAATATGGTGGCTTGATTGTGGCATATTCTGCGATAGGGCGATCTCCAAACATGTAGCATGTTACTTTCACAAATAATTGGCCGAAGTTGCCAAATACAAACTGCAAATGTACGAATACAATTGAGGTTCTAGGATGAATCATATCAGCATGGATTGCAAAATTAAACTTAAGTTATTATTTCTATAAAGATCCTATTTATAGTATTCTCATATGAGCACTTTAGTGTGTGAAAGCGATGTTTGCATGTAGATATTTTTTTATTTATTTTTTTTTTATCAGATGATGATTTATAGGATTTTTATATGAATTTTATTGTGAAAGTAATTTAAAGATTTTAAAACATTTGAGCATAAATCAAAAAGTGTTGAAGATGTTTCCGATGGCATAAAAAAGATTAGGGATTTATTTAAAAGTAGAATTTGCACGCACATAGTGAAAAATCAAGATCAGTCATTGTTAAATCCAAAAGAATTTATGCATAGAATAAAAAATGATGTGGTAAATTTGCTGAAAAGAGAATTGAATGAGCATGGGGGAATATGTAAAACCTAAAATATCTGACGATGATGAGGATGATGAATTAATTATAAGCATTAAATCATTCAACACAAAACTGCAGCCATTATTAATGCCGGACGAAGCTTCTAATTTGTATGAAGACATGCTCGAAAAAGTGAACACCCAAACGGAAGAATTTCAAGAAAAATATAGTGGTTGGAGCCTCGTAAGAATTTTACACCTTGAGCTGAATATTTGTGAATATAAGCCATTGAGAGGTTCAAACTACATTGAAACGCCTAAATCACTTGCAGCAAAACATGCGTGCATTAATGTGCATAATGAGGATGAGTATAATATCTGCATTGCAAAACATGAATATAGCAAATCCAGACAGAGTACATTCATATAAAATTCGAAATATTGAGAATCCGATTATTAATTTAGAAAACTGCAAGGTTAATGAACTCAACTTTGCCGAGTTGCAATTCCCATTGAGTGTAAAAGATATAAAGGCGTTTGAAGCATTGAATCATGAAATCAGCGTTAATTTATATGGATTTGAGCATGGCGGCAGAAATAAAGAATCAAAATAGTGGGTCCATATTATCATACAGATGATGAGAAAATAAACCACATAAATTTGCTGCTTCTCGAAGATGGTGAGAAACAACATTTTATATGGATAAAAGATATTTCGAGACTTTTAAGAAGGAAAATTACTAGAAGTCGACATAGAATTTTTATGTGCACAAAATATTTAAAGCATTTTTATGATGAGAGTAAACTTGAAATGCATAAGAAAGAATCCTCTCAAATTGTATCGCTGCTGCCAGAGGAAAAAGATAGGTTTCTAAAATTCAAGAATTATAAAAATATGCTAGATGTGCCGTTTGTGATTTATGCAGATTCCGAATCAATTTTAAAGCCATATGATTCGTGCAATGCAAATCCGGAAGTGTCATCAACAGTGAACACCAAAGTCCACATCCCAGCAGCATTCGCCTATTATATAAAATGTTCGTTCAATTCAATTTTGAATAGATATAGAGTTTTTACGGGGGAAAATTGCGCTAAAGAATTTATACTATCTTTAGTTGAAGAATGTCGGTATTTATTTTTGAACTATATAAAGAAAGTAATACGAATGAATCCATTGACTCTAATTGAAAACCGTAATTTTTATATGGCGAGACATTGTTTTAGTTGTCGAAAAATTTTTGGGGTTAATGATGTGAAAGTAAAAGATCATTGCCACCTCACAGGGAAATACAGGGGAGCCGCACACCAAAAATGCAATCTTGAATTCGAGTTGCCGAATTATTTCCAAATTTTTTTCCACAATTTTTCAGGCTATGATAGCCATTTATATATATATATTTAAATAATATTTAAAGAATTGAATGCTGTAGAAGGTAGGATCAGCGTCATCCCACTTAATAAAGAATTGTATGTGAGCTTATCCAAAAGAATAATGATAAGCAGTGATGAGAGTTTTCTTTTAAGATTCGTAGACTCATATCGTTTTATGTCTTCAAAATTGGAGGCATTAGTATCAAATTTGGATGCTGACGATTTGACGGAAACAAAACGCTGGTTAAATGATGATGGTGATGACGGCGCTCAGTTTAATTTAATAAAACGTAAAGGGATATTTCCTTATGATTATTTTAACTCGTTTGATAAACTCGATGAAATTTCTTTGCCCGATATAAAAAGTTTTAAAGATTCGCTGAATGATAAAGAGTGCAGCCAAGAGGATTATGCTCACGCTCAAAATGTCTGGTCCAAATTTAATTGCAGAACTTTTAAAGATTATATGGAATTATATTTGAAAACGGATGTTTTGCTGCTTGCGGATATTTTTTAGAATTTTAGAGATGTTTGCAAAAAAATTTATAATCTTGATCCGGCGCATTATTTCACAGCGCCAGGATTAAGTTGGGATGTGATGTTGAAATACACTGCATCCAATTTAGAATTTTTGACGGATATCGAAAAAGTGAAAATGTGTCAACGAGGCATCCGCGAGGGCATAAGTCAATGCAGTATGAGATATTCGGAGGCGAACAATAAATATATGGGTGATAAATTCAACCCACTAAAATTGCTAATATTTCTAATTTACATTGATGCTAATAATTTATATGGGCGATGACGCAATTTTTACCTTACAACAATTTTTGTTGGTTGGAAAATTTCGCTAATTTCAATGTTCATGAAATAGCAGATGATTCAAATATTGGCTATATTTTGGAGGTGGATTTGCATTATCCAAAAGAGTTGCACGACAAACACAATGATCTACCATTTTGCGCTGAAAATATGATTGCACCAAATGGGAGGAATAAAAAATTGATTCCCAATTTGAATGATAAAACTAATTACATAATTCATTATAGCAATGCTTGAAATATGGTTTGCAATTGAAAAAAAATCATAAAGTGTTGCAATTTAATCAGAAACCGTGGTTAAAGCCATACATAGATTTAAATAATCATCATAGAACTTTAGCTAAAAATGATTTCCAGAAAGATTATTTCAAGAAGAAAAATAACGCAACATTTGGCAAAACAATGGAAAACTCACATTTTATATGATAAGCCTATATACATTGGTTTTACAGTGTTGGAGCTTTCAAAGCTGCATATGTACAATTTTCATTATGATTATATGCTGCCCAAATTTGGCGACAAATTAAAATTGAACTATATGGATACAGATAGTTTTGTATACAATGTTAATACTGAAGACTTATACAAAGATATAAAAATGGATTTTAAGTTTTTAAAAAAGAAACATATTTTTTTATTTATATAAGTTTTTTAACTTCATTTGTAAACATATTGTATTCAATGACGCGATCATGAATTAGCAAACAGAACGCGCTTGTTTTAGGGCACATTTGCAGATGTCTCAAATTCTATTTTAATGTCAATTGGCCCCGATTTTATTTCCTCATCCCGATGGGAGCAATCAATAACTGCGATAGGAGCTAGTTCTTTAAATTGATCAAATGTTATTAATGCTGAATTTTCTCGATTGTAGTAAAATTTTTGAAAGTTTATATACATATGATACAAAACTGAATATTTATCCCGTTCATATTTTAAGTTCAAAGCTTCATATGGATACGTGTTCGAGTTCAAATGTACTTTAACATTGGTTAAATTACAGTGATCAAATATGCTGGGATCTTTTGTTTTCTCATCAACTCGATCTGTTTGCAAGCCTAATATTACAAATCTGGGCTTTTCTAGCTGCGATGATGTTTGTACAGTCCAAATGTTATGCATTGTTTGAGGTATTATTGGACATTCATGCATATCCCAACTTCTAAAACTTAATATGATTGAATTATTGCTATCAATTTGCTTGTATAGAATGAGTTTTTGCTGATCAGAGAGCGTTATATGGGGCATTCTCCATTGAATTTTCGTTAAACTCAATTTAACAATTTGATTTGTTTTATAGAAGTTTTCATCAGATTTGGCTCTAGTCAGTATAAGATCATGTTTCGCATTCAAAATAATTTTTTGATAATCTTCAGCAAATCCAAATAATTTTTTCAGCGGCAAACAAAAGTTAAATTATCCTTTCGGTGAATTAATTCCATCCAACGACCATCCAGCGTTTCGCAGCATTTTACTCTCATCCGAATTTAGCGATAAATAATTTTTAATTGCAGTAGTATGACCAAGTTTTCTAGTTTTATCGATATCAACACCACCCAACTCATATCTGAATTCCTCAAACAAAAAATTCGGTGCATTATGAATTATATCAACTTGAAGGGATGTAGAGTCGGGCTTCAAAATCACCCCACAATATATAAATAACTTTCGGATGGAAGTAAATTTAAATTTTGCTGCTGTATTGAAATTATAATGCTATCATTATGACCATAAGATCCATTGAAAGGTGTATAAGCATGATATTCATATTTTGAAATTCTGTTGTCGAATGATATAGGATTTGTTATGCTTAGCACATCAATCATATTTTGCTGTTTACTTTAAGTTTCAAAGACTTTAAAAATTCTTTCTTTTCTTTAGATATAAGCGGCGGCGGCGGAGGCAGCGACCTTTTCAACTTCACAGACTTCTTCGAACTGATGACGCGGCTGTCTGAATTGTTATATTTATTGAATATTAGCATATTTAGGCTTGAAATGAAGTCTGATTGTAATCACTTCACCTCTGAAATTAATTATATTATCGTTCTGATCTAGCAGCCTGATTGTAATTGACCTTACTTCGCTAGTGTTCACAGGTAAATAAATCACATTACTCGGAACCTCATTGATTTTATAGCCGGGCTCAACTGTTGGAGCGAATTCATGCAAAATATGCACTGGCTTGCTATTTAAGTAAGAGCCGTCTATAATATTGCAATCAACGCGAATCGTGTTTACTTAAATGATGTTGACCGGAGTATCCGATGAATATAGAATATTAGGTGTGAGCTCACGCTTAGAAAATCCGAGTAATTCCCTTATAGAATTTTCTTTATTAAAATATATAGTTTGATTTGACTTAATTTCACATTGCAGCGTGTTATTATTCGCTCTTAATATAAAAACATTTTCGTCATCACCGTCGCCGTCATCATCGCCATCTTTTAAAGCACAACGATATTATTCAGCTCACCTTTAATGTACTCGGACACATCATGTATTTCATATGATCCTACAGGAATTTCAATTTCATTGCTTCCTATATAAATATTTTGATTTTCTACATCAATGTTTGGTATATAATTATACGTTTGCAAATCAATTAGCCCGCATTCATAGTCGCCATTTAGTTGTATGGGTGGGAAAAAACTAGAACTTAAAATTGAATCTGATCCACTTAATGTCAATGTGAACGCCATGATAAATAGATTGCAAATAAAGCATAATGTTTGACGCTGCTATATTTATTCAGAATATGGCACTCGACAAATTCGCACGTTCTGGAGGCGGAGGTAGATCGAAAGAGCGAGGCTTAAGAGGGCCTCGAGGAATTGGAATCAAGTTGTTGCCCGATAAGAATTATGATGTGATAGGCAAGAAAATTAGAAATCTCGGTGGGCCAGAAACTGATTTTGACGCTTGCAACAAACAATATGTTGATTGGAGGCTGGAGCTGTACAAGTAAAATTATCTCAAATAAATCTACAGTGTTGTGAAATGCGGGCATGTTGAGAGATTTAATCGCACAATTAAGGACAAAATTTATAAAAAATTCAGCCTTCAAGGCTCATACAATTGGGTGAATATTTTGTCGAGCATTACAGATGATTATAATTCAACAAAACATAGAACAATAAAAATGACGCCAAAAAATGCAACCAAAACGCATGAGCAACATCTTTTGAACACTGTGTACAATCATATTAAAATATTCGATAAGCATAGATTTAAAGTGGGTGATATTGTGCGCATATCAAAATATAAGCATATTTTTGAAAAAGGTTATACACCAAACTGGACAACCGAATTATTTCGGGTGCGCAGCATAAAAAACACATATCCAGTTTGATATTTGTTGGATGATTTGCAGGGTCAACCTATAGCAGGATCAATTTATACCGAAGAACTTCAGAAAACATCACATCCAGACATTTATTTAATAGAGAAAATAATAAAAAGATCAAAAAATAAACTTTATGTTAAGTGGTTGGGGTTTAGTTCTAATTTCAATCAATGGATTAATAAAAGTAGTATAAAATAAAAATGCCAAATATTTACAGCAAAAATCAATTCATTTTATTTTTAATATTTCAATTTTTTAGGATCTGCTGCTGAATATTTATCCTCCTTCTTCCATTGTTTTGTGGACTCAGTTGATGTGTTGGCTATTTTTGATAGCCATCGCCACCCTTTGATCGGGAATTAATTTTTTTGATTGTATTCATTATGAATTCTCAAGTTAAACTAAATAATTCTAGGGTTGCCCCCGCGGCGGCGCGTCGGCGCGGAGCTTAGCTGATTATTATATTCGCCTCTTTCAATTCCTCAATAATGGAGTTTATTTCATTATCCATAGAATTGTTGCCAGCCATCTTCGATGCAATTAATAATTTCAATCGTTCTATAATTTCATTGTAATCATCGAAATATGTATATTGAACTTTTTTATTTGTCAAACGATTTAAAAGACCTTCGCCACTTTTTGATAAATATTTTATAATGTTTTTATATTTAAAGGTTCGTTTTTTCGGGCGTAAAGCTTTAAGCTGATCATAATTTTCTTTGTGAACGCTGCTATCAACAATAATTTGGCGGTAGTTTTTAAGATCACCATCTGTGTATTCAGCAGGTTTTTTCGTGAAAATTAATTCTTCTAAGCCTGACGTTAAATTGTATGATTTGCTTCCAACATATAATTTATTTCCTTCTGAACGCAAGAATTTGTTGCCAAGTTTCTAATTTCGATCTTTGTTATTGAAATGAGGTCCGTAAACAGAATCAATATTTTTTCGTTGCAGTAGCTGCACTATAGTAGAATTTTTTGATGTCGAATCACCATCACCACCACCATCATCATCATCACCATCACCAATATCATCATCAAATTTTAAAGTACTTTTACTTTTCCTAATACTTTTCGGTGTAGATGTTTCGAATTTAATCACATTGAAGAATGAATCGCTAGATTTCCTCTTCTCATCAACAATTCTTTGAGCGGCTCTGTTATTGGCTTAAATTTTTTATTTAGTATAGCCTCAGATTCAGCTTCACCATGCTTCACCGCATTAAACTTCCGTTTTAGAATGCTGCGGGCTTTCACTAGATCTTTTAATACGTCGGCCATCTTGCGCGAAATGATGATGCGGTTAGAATGCTTTAGTATTTATGGCAAAATGAAATTATCGAAGCCTCTTCTATATCAGCCGCTATTGATTTCGCTGTACTTATAGACAACCATGAAGCCGTATTTCTCCTTCCAAGTATTAAAACATTCTTTTTTAAATTGATCAAGTGACATATCGTCGAAAACATGATCATTATAGATATGCTTTAAATTTAAGTCATCTTGCTTAAAAATTACTATAAAATTTGCATTATCTCTTATTAAATGCTTAGGAGTTCTAGTGTAAGTTTGACATAAGTAAAAACTATATCAATATTCTTATGACGCCCCATGCAAAAGTAATCTCGAATGCTGTTTTGCTTTTCGGTGTTCAATCATCGAAAATAAATATTGAATTTGGATGAGCTTTTTTCACTGAAATAACCTCATCGTTAGTGGAATATGAATAAAACCCCATACCTTTAATCGGCTTTATTATTTTCTCTAAATATCTATATTTAGATTGCGATAATGATTTTGAGTAAATGTACACATTTTTAAACTTTAATCCGTTGGGTGCAATAATAAGCTCAGCATAGCATTAGTTTTGCCGCAATTGGATGGGCGCTCTTATCGAATTTGGCTGCAATTTATTATGCCTTTTCTTTTTATTCTCATTTAAATCGAAATTTTTCACTGCCAGGGAATTACTTTGCTTGACATACTTCATTATTGAGAATCAATATAAATCTGAATATTTTGCATTCAGTCTGTTAGTATATATACGCAACTTCAATGCTAAACAAGGATCTGCATAAAAATGATTGTGCATTCGGATTCCGTATTCAGTTGCAAAAAAGCTTTTCAAGGCGCAGTGCTATTCAATAATTTTATTAGCAATCTACCAGTTGAACTTCATATTCCGGGCGACTATCAATATTGTGGGCCAGGTACTAAATTGCAAGAAAGATTGGCTCGCGGCAATCCTGGCATAAATAATTTAGATAAAGCTTGCAGACAACACGATATCGCCTATTCGAAGTCAAAGGATCTTAAAGATCGCCATATAGCTGATAAAATATTGCAGGAGGGAGCTTGGGAGAGAGTTTTAGCTAAAGATTCTACACTAGGTGAAAAAACTGCTTCATATCTAGTTACAAACGCTATGAAAGCTAAACGAAAAATCGGGCTGGGGCTCAAAAAAATTAAAAAAAAAAATTATAATATTTTCAAGAAAGCAATTAGTGGAGCTAAAAAATCAATCAAAAATGTGAAGCGTGGGAATAATGTTGAAGCTATTGAAATGGCGTTAAATGCAGCTAAAAATGTTTTCTCAAAAAATAAAATCTCTAAAGCTGACAAACCTCGAATAATTCCTATCCCTAAAACTGGAGGTTTTCTGCCGCTAATACCCATTTTTGCCGGCTTATCAGCATTAGGAGCGCTCGCTGGAGGAGCTGCAGGTGTCGCAAAATCTATTAATGATGCTTCGGCAGCACGAAAAAAATTTGATGAAAATGTTCGCCATAATAAGGCTATGGAGAATAAATCAACTTCAATAGGGAATGGCATTTATCTTAAGCTAATAAAAACTAATAAAAACTCTACCCAAAAAAGCATTAACTGATGCCGCCATTAGAGATTATATGAGGGGTGTGCCATATTTGAGAGGAGTATTTATGCGTGATACTTTGCCCTCAAAACCCAACAACATAGAATCAGGAATAGTTAACTTAGACACACCTTATGGCGCCGGCACACATTGGGTAGCATATTTTAAACATTATGATTGTATTGAATATTTCGATAGTTTTGGAAATTTGCAGCCAACAGCTGATATAAAAAATTATTTAGGATTTAATATTAGATATAATCATGACGGCGACCAAAAACACAATCAAATAAATTGTGGTCATTTATGCATAAGATTTATTTGTGGCAAAATGTTAAATTTCATTCAGTAATAAAAATTTGTTCCAACTAAAAACAATGTCTTTTATCAATATAAGCGAACTGACGAATGAAGTGAATAAGATGCGAATGCACATCTCAGTTTTAAAAGGTGAAATTATAAAGCGAGATGCAATTATTGAGCAATTAAAGAATGAAGTTTTGAAGGAAACCAAAAATCAAATTGAAATCGTGCTACATAACCTAGAGCAAAATATAATTAATTTGGGGAATCATGACCTCAATGATGCAAATCAGCTTGAACAACATTTTTCTTCTTCTTCTTAAATTAAATAATAAAACTTTTAATTTCTTTTTTAAATTTATTTAAAATAAAAGTAAATATGCAGAAAAATAATATGGTTTTTTTTCATTATTCTATATTCATATGTTTAGTTTGTATAAAGCCGTCAATCTCACATTCTTCTAATTGCAAATTTCTTGTGTGCTCATCATCTTAAGCTGAAACTTCTTCAAAATCACCAGTAGCCATAAACCGCTCCAAATGGATCTCTTTATACTCAGCGCATGATATAAACAATTGATTATCCTTAGGTATAGAATTGTATTTGCATTTAATGAAAATTGCTAAATCTTCTCTATTTGGGAACTCAACTCGAAAAAGTCGATCATATTTTTCGGCGCGAATCACTCCCCCAATATCCAATTCTTTTTTAATTATATTGAGGCGGAAATCTTCAATAAAATCTTGGACACTCTTCTTTGATCGATTTAGTTCTTCAGGTTTTGTTGTTGTTGTTGTTGTTTCTGCTGCTGCTGATTCTGAATAATTTTTGATGGCATTTTCAAAAACCTTCACAGAAAATTCAAGCGCTATTTTTTGATCATCATTTAAAATTATAATGAAACTGGCTTTATCTGAGTCATTGCTGGGAATATTGCTCACTTCTATTCTAAATTTAGGTTTTATTGTTTGAGCTTTGAGATTGGCGTAAATTAAAAATAATAAAAAAAATTTTGCTTTATTCATGTCTGCTGGTCGCGTTAATACTGAATAGATCTGCATTGATCGCAATCCTTTTTATTGTGGCATCTCATCATGCGCCTCTCCATTTCTTTATATATATTCATTATATTATTTATGCCATGTCTATATCTTGAATTCAGCATCACGCAATCACATGTTTCAGCTCCACTTTTATTATTCTCATCAGACCACTCGCAATTATTAAAATGATTTTTGTATCCATAGCCTGAAGCCATTGATAATTCTAATTTGTTTAAGAAATCTACCAAACTAGCGCGGTGGTCGTCATCTAATTCATTTTTAAATTTTATGATAAAATTTAATGTGGTGGTATATATTTTGTAGTGTATTGATAAAAAAATAAAAGCAACTGTTGTATTTAAAGGTTGATCTTAGAATGAATTTTATTTTTCAGTTAATTCTTTATAATGATAGAAATCCCAAATTATATTATAATAATAACAATAAGAAATAATAATTAATAATGTTCCGTTTAATTTAACATTTTTAAGAGACAGAGTGTTTATTAAATTCCAAATATCTTACACGCTCTCCCTTAAGTTTTCTAAATACATATAATTAATAATAAGTATATAAAAAAAAATTTAATTCTTTACTATAAAACAAAAATATTATTAGAAATCAATTTAATGTTTAATGATATATAAATTTTAGAAAATTAAATGTTTTAATAATGCTTAGTGAGAAAAAATTAAATACTGTTATTGCTTAACGCATTGTCCATCCTTTCGTGGTCTTAAAGTGCGTCTTACTGGAGTATTCAAATTATTCTCATTGACATTTTTATTTACCTATTCGCTAGATGTGTTCTCACCATCATTCGAAGATTTGGATGAAGTCGAGTCTTCTTGGGGAACAACAGTCTCACTTGAATCATTGGTTTCATTTTCATCTGATTGATTAGTTTTTATTGAACGAATTTGATTTAAGTGCCGTTTTATTTCACGATTATTTAGAATTAAAGTGCATGTATATGACCGCGGACCAAGCTCTTTTTTAATTATTGCAGGTGACCAACTAGGTTTATTTGGATTTTTATAATCGCGAATAAGTACTTTTTGTCCTTGAGAAAATTTTTCATTTCTTCTGCCTTTATAATTATATATATTTTCTTCTTGATTTTTCAGTATTTTATTTTTAATTAAAGGTGGTTTCAGTAAACTAAATCTAGTTTTTAACGATCTACCAAAAAACAATTTTGCTGGTGATTCGCCAGTGGTGCAATGTTTAGAATTACGATAATCAAAAAGAAATCTATTTATAATTACATTAAAATCAATTTTATTTTGATCTTTTAAAATAGCTGAAATTGATTTTTTAAAAGTTTTTACAAAATTTTCTGCTTGACCGTTTGTTACAGGATGTCCCGGAGCAGTGAAAATGTGTTTTATGTTATTTAATGCTATAAAATTTTGAAATTCCTGGGATGTAAATTGCCTACCATTATCACTTACTAAAGTATCTACTAAACCGTAACGACAAAATAAGTCACGCAGTGATTTTATTGTAAAAGTTGAAGTGATTTCTTTAGTTTGAAAAATTTCAACCCATTTGGAAAAGGAATCAACAACTAAAAGAAAATAAAAATCTTTGATTGGTCCCGCAAAATCCACATGAATTCGACTCCATATTGAGTCAGATGGAGACCAAGGAATTAATGAGGCTTTTTCAGGGCTATTTAGTGTCTGTTGACAAGAAAGGCAATTTCTGATTAATTCTTCAATTTCCGAATCAATTTTAGGCCACCATATATATGAGCGAGCCAAAGCTTTTGTTTTGACAATACCTAGGTGCGATTTATGTAATTCAAGTAATATTTGTTGACGTAACTTTTGAGGTATAATTGTACGATACCCCCATAAAACGCATTCAGATTCAACTGTTAACTCATATTCTTTGTTTTTAAATGAATCAAATTCAGAATCTTTTAAATGTTTTACATTTCCACTTAATATAGCATCTGATAGTTTTGATAAAAAAGGATCACGTTTGGTTTCTCTTGCTATATCTTTATATGTTAAATTTAATGAATTTTCAGATTCAACATAATTAATATAACTATTTTCATTAGTATTTTTTTGATTAACATTGTATTGTGGCATACGAGATAAATTATCTGCGTCATTTAATACACCCTTAACATATTTAATTGAGTAATTAAAACCAGACAAAATTAACGCCCATCTTTGTAAACGCGCCGCTGCCATTATTGGAAGACCTTTATTTTCACCAAAAATTGTTATTAAGGGTTTATGATCTGTTTTTAAGAAAAAATGATTACCCAACAAGTACTGCTTCAATTTTGTAACACAAAATACAATAGCTAATGCTTCTTTTTCTAAAGTACTATAATTTTTTTCACTTTTCGACAATGCCCTAGAAATGAACGCTACAGGTTTTACAGATTTATCTGAAAATTCATGTGATAAAATACCTGCAATAGCATTATTACAAGCATCAGTTGATAAAATTATTGGTAATTTCGGATTAAAGTGAACTAATGTTTGATCAGATATTACTTCTTTTTTTATTAATTCGTAAGCTTTGATACAATCATTTGACCACTCAAATGGAACATTTTTTTGCAACAAACGGTAAAGACTAGTTAATTTTTCAGAAAATTTTGGAATGAATGGTGAATAATAATTAACCATTCCTAAAAATGCTCTAAGCTCCGAGATATTGGTAGGAGCAGGAGCTTTAACTATACTTTCTACTCTATCATTATTTTTGCTCAAACCATTTTTATCTATAGTAAAACCTAGATATGAAATTTTAGACTGGAAAAATGAACATTTTGAAACATTTAGTTTCAAGCCAGCAATTTGTAATTTATTTAGCACTTGTTTTAGAGTTTTTACATGTTGCTGAAAATCTTTACCAGTGACAGTAATATCGTCTTGATAAATTGAAACATTCGGAATGTCACGTAATAAATTTTCCATTGTCTTTTGGAAAATTGCAGCTGCTGGTTTTACACCAAATGGTAATCGTTTCATTTTAAATGTGCCAATGTGTGTACTCCAGGTACACAAAAGTTGTGAATTTTCGTCTAACACTAATTGATTATATGCATTCGATAAATCTAATTTACTGAAAAGTTCACCACCTTCCAATGAAGCGAAAATTTCATCGATTCGGGGCATAGGATATTTAAAATCAAGTAAACTTTTATTGATAGTGACCTTATAATCGCCACAAATTCTAATTTCCCCGTTTGGTTTCAAAATTGGAACCAGAGGAGTGCCCCAATCTGAATTATCTACTTGTTCAAGTACATCATTTTTAATTAATTCATGTAATTGTTTTTCTATTTTAGCTTTCCAAGCAAATGGTATTGGGCGAGGTTTAAAAAAAATTGGTTTCGCGTCATTAGATATTGGCAATGAAATCTTATTTATTTTATAAGTGCCTAATTTTTGTTCGAAAACTTCCGAAAACGTGTTTTTGATTTCTTCAATAATTATCGCATATTTATCCTCGGTGTTAATTAAATTTACTCTAGTTAATTCAAAATTAAATTCCCTTAAAAATGACCTACCAAGCAACGGAGGGTTCTTAGTGTCAGAAATGACAATATTAATTTTTTTTGTTACCCCTTTATACGTAATGTTGGCTTGGTACTCACCCAATAATTTTAAATATTTTCTATTATAGTCAGTATATTTCACTTTACATGGACTTAACTTTTTTTGTACAGGAAAACGCTGATATAGTGAAAATGGAACCAATGTACCCGGTGAGCCAGTGTCACAACCAATATTTATTTCGATTCCTTCAATCACAACTGGAAGTGAGTACACATCACACGAACTGATTCCTTGTACACTAAAAACAGAAAAATCAAAATTAAAATTCTGAGCTAAATTATTTTCCTCTGAATCAGATACATAATTTACATTTTTTTCATTTTTCTTAGAATTAGAATTAGAGCGACAAATTGATGCCAAATGTCCTATTTTACCACAATTATGGCAATTACTATTTTTAAATTTACATGATTTCGATTCGTGGTTATCCAACCACAATGAATACTTTTTTTTTTTTTATTTTTGTTCGATCCATTGTCACTTTTATCTTTATTTTTTTGTAAATAATTTGAATTATGTTTTTTTACAAAATTAACATTCGGATCATCTTCTTTTTTAATTTTATCACCAATTTTGCTTTCCATTATCATTGCTTTCTTCAATGCCGTTTCTAACGTTAAATTTTCATCTTCTTCACATAATTTTTCATAAATTCTATCAGGTAGTCCAATGATAAATCTGTCTAATATGGCTGCATTCAGGTGTTCACCAAATTTACATTTTATGGCTAGTTCCTTCACTTTGGCAAACCACTGAGCAACATTTTGATCATTACTTTTCGTTGCAGAATGAAAAATTTTTCTTTCACGAAAAAGTATAGTTGGTGGTGTGTAATGTGTCTCAAGAATTTTACATAGGTCTTTGAATGATTTTGAAGCTGGTGAATCTGGACTGCATAAACTATGCAGCAAGCTATAAGGAGTGGAACCAATAGATTTAAGTAATACTGCCTTTTTGGAATTCTCCTCTTTGCAGTTAATTTCACAGAAATGAATCTCTAGTTTTTCCATCCAAATAGACCAAGTTTCTTGAGTTGGAGAAAACTCCGATAAACTTGATGCTTGATAAATTGTTGTACTCGATGTTGTACTCATGACTCCAAGATACCTTTTTCACTTACTGTTGAAATTCAACTTCGTGTGGGGTTCAATTGAAATAAAAAAAATTTTATTTTCAAAAAAAAAAAATTCTCGTCGCCAATTTGTAGTGTATTGATAAAAAAATAAAAGCAACTGTTGTATTTAAAGGTTGATCTTAGAATGAATTTTATTTTTCAGTTAATTCTTTATAATGATAGAAATCCCAAATTATATTATAATAATAACAATAAGAAATAATAATTAATAATGTTCCGTTTAATTTAACATTTTTAAGAGACAGAGTGTTTATTAAATTTCAAATATCTTACATATTTCAATGTTTGATTTTAAAGCTTCCGTCATCGCGTATTATATTTACAACTTCTAGCAAAATACTAAAATTAATTTTTCTTTTCGTCTTCTTTAACTTCTAAAATTAATTTTTTGATGATACGTTTATCACTGAACACATATTTAGTATATAACCACTCTCTGAACCCCTCAATCTGACTTTTCATTTGCGTAATATCTTGCTTAATTCCACCTTCAGTTGAATATCTTGCTTAATTCCACCTTCAGTTGAAGTTAAGTTTGTAATTATCCCATCATCATCTTTAGATTCTATTTGTTTTATAGGTTCGAAGTCATCGTTAGGATCAATATCAATATCGCGAAATGGGCAATATATTGGCAATCCTCCACCTAACCCAATAGGCTTACTCCTAATCGATCCTAATACTATTATATCGCCAAAACTTATGTCAATCAAGCAGTGAGTACGTTCTGGGAAAATAAATATCGTGCTTAATACGTGAGGAGGTAACTCTTGGTTATGCCATAATTGCAAAAATACTACTTTACGTCCGTGCTCTGGAGTTAAATGCACTACCATATAGCCCCCTCTATTAGCAACAGTAGCTCTTACAACCCTCATTCTTTCCCATGAGGACATGCAAACGCAATACTTTTTCCTCTCGCCAATTTCTTCAAAACATGATCCTGCTTTAAATATTAGTAAAATACTGAATATTGCATTTCAAAAATTTTTTTATTTATATATTTATATCTTAAAACTAAATATTTTTGATAATATTCGCATTAAAAATTATATGGATGCATATATATATATATATATATATATGATGTTGATAATTGCATTCTTGATCATAAATTTATTTTATTTTATATTTTGAAAGAAAAGAATTTTCATGCTGATATTTTTAGTCAATGTGGTAAAGAAAGATAACATATTTTTTTATGATAATGAATTTATTTTGCATTAGGTAAAAAGAATTATTTCGGGATGAAAAGATATTTTCATGCTGTGATAATTTTAGATTTTAAAAATAAAAATAAGTTTTTTTTCACCACATTTATGAATGATGAGGATTTCTTCTCATCAACTTTTTCTTTTTTTATGAAATTACATCATCACTTTCTCATCTTATTTATAAAAGCCGCAAAAGTGAGGATAGATATAATTTCATAGGAAAAAAGAAAAGTTGATCGGAAGAAATCCTTTTCATTCAAAAATGCTAAGAAAAAAAATCTTATTTTTATTTTTAAAATGCTCACCTTTTGACTTCAATTTTTTTGCGGATTTTCACCTCATTGTTTTTTATTTAAATTTTTGACAGCTTTTTG